>PVJX010005794.1:0-82378 GCA_004027295.1 Dolichotis patagonum
CTTGACTTCTGAGCCAGTGTGGGAGAAGACCCCCAACTCCTACACCAGGGGTCTGGATCCCTGGCTCCTCTTGCAGGACCCAATCCTACTATTCTGCGCCCTCAGCCTAAGGTCCCAGAGTCAAAGCCTTTAACATGCGCTTGGTCAGAAACTCAGAAGTCCAGGCTCCCAATCCTCCTGTAGTCGGGTGCCCTCAGCTCCCTCAGATCAGGCACGGGGAGTCCCCAGCTCCAGCTTTTGTGGAGTGGTGGGTTCGGGAGTTGAATCCTCCAAGTTGGCCCTGCCCTTTCGGAAACCCAGTTTGCTGGAGCGCAACTCGGGGACTCCCAGGCCTGGGGGCAGGGCCCCGCCCGGGACTGGGCGGTGCCAGAACCCCAATTTAAAACCTCGCGGGAGACCGGACCCAAGACCTGGAACGCGGCGGCGGCTCCGCGGGGAAACAGCTAGGCTGGCGCAGCGCCGAGGCCGCGGCCCTGGGGGCCCGCAATCCGCGCCACGGAACCCCCGAGGTAATGGATGGAGGGAGGGAGGGAAGGTGGGGCACGCTCAGCTACTTGAGAGGCAAGCCAGGCGCGGGGGTTTGGGAGGCTGAGGCAGGAGGATGGGCAAATTTGAGCTCATCCCGGTCAATCTGGCGGTTTAGCGAGACTCTCAAAACCTAAAAGGTCGGGGAAGGTAGCTCAGGGCAAAGTTCTGGGTGCTATTCTTAGGACTGAAAAACAGTGACAGGTTGGGGTTGGACTTTTTGAGGGGACAGAGCCGGAGCACCATATCCTGGGCGCTGAGTGCGAGTGGTCGTTTGCAGGCGGCTCGGGACGGAGGGAGGATCCTCTTCCCTCTCTCCATGCTCCTCCTCTGGACTCCTGAATCCTGGGGGCGTCGGGGACGGTGGATCCGGAACCCTGGGTCCCGGGTGTGGACACTGGTGGGGGCGGGCCCCTGGATCCCTTGAGAGGAAGAGCGGGACTGAGGCCTAGGGGGCGTGGTTGTTCCACCTCCGGCCTCCTAGGATTCGGTCGGGGTCCTGGCCGCTGGGGTCCACGCCGGCCGCGACTCTGCCCCAATCCCGGGATTTCCCCAAACGCCGAGCTTCCAGACCCCGGGGCTGCGCAGGAATTCCCCGCACACGGGGATTCCGCAAGCGCCACGCTCCGCCAAGCACCAGCCTTGGGCCAGACACCTGCGCCAGGGGGCGGGGCGGTGGAAGATTCCCTTGCGTAGCGCCGTGACGTCAGCGCGTTGGGCCCGGCGGTTTCCGAGTCCACCTCTGCCGCTTAACCCGTCCTTCCCCGGAACCTGTCCTGCGACGCTGAGCGCTGCGGGTCTCGGCTACCTGGGTCCTGGGGAAGAGGATGATGGGCTCCGGGACCGCTTCGTCTGCAGGGTGCGCTCTAGACCGCTGAGCCTGCAGAGGTTCGGGTGGGGCATGAGGTCTGGACCTCCGGATTCCTGATGAGTTAGGGCGCTGTGCGCCCTCAGCTCCTCGAGGAGGGGTTTGGGGGACTCGGACTCCTGCTTTCCTCGGGAGAGAGCAGCAAGCGGGTCAACTTCTAGAGCTGAGAGATATTTGGGACCTGGATGTGCATCTCTAAGACAATAATGCTGGCGCCCCAACTGGACATAGGCCTCAGGACTGAGTGAACAAGGGGTGGAATTTTTTACGGAAGTGGAGGGGGTTGCTGCCGTAGTGGGGACGCTCTCCTCCCCCTTCCTCAGTTTCCACGACGCTGGTGGAAAGTTGGGTCAGAGGGAGAGTGCGGAGCAAAGGGAAGGAAACAGCGGAGGCGGGTGAAGCACTCAAAATCTGTTGGCTTTGGAGTTCTCAGGCGGCATCAATGTGCCAGTTTTTCCGTGCGGGAGGGCGCCCACATTCACCCCATGCACTTGGGTGACTTAAGGACCCCTGATGACTCTGTTTCCTCCTCCCCAGTGAGCCGGAATGAACGAAGCCACTGCCAGACACAGACTGTGAAGAAACTCCTGGAAGAACAGAGGCGTCGCCAGCAGCAGCCGGATACCGACTTCGGGGCACCGGTGAGGCCTGGGGATCCCTATAGCTCATGCAGGCCATGTGACTTCCTGCAGGAATTTACTGGCTTGCTGGCCCTTAGGGCTGATGAGAGTTTGTAGTCCTCACTCTGATACCCTGAGTTGGGGCCAGAAACTGAGAACCTGCTAGATACAGAAACTCACTCTTGCTCATTTTTGTGCCTATAGAGCCAGTTTTCCCCTTCCTCGGCCCAGTCCTTGACCCCATCTGTGAATGAGGCAGAGGCTGGTAAGTATGGAAACTCACCTGCTTCCCTCAGCTCCCCACCAGCTTCCCTTAGGCTCTTGGGCATCCCAAATCCTAGAATTTTGGGAGATCTAGGGACCAGGCCCTCATTCTTGCTGGGAGTCAGTTAAGTTTGATTTTTCTCTGGAGCCCAGTAGCCTGTGCACATAGTCCTTTAGGAGCCCAGGCCCTTGGTTACCCAGCCACCTAGACTTCTGTGCCCCTTGGTGTACCAGGATTTTAGGCCCCAGCCCTTTAGTGTCTCAGCAGTCCTAGCTCTCATGGCCTTAGAAGTCACAGTGCCCTGGCTGTGACACCCCCACCCTTGGTAACCAGGCCTGCCCTGCCCCTCTTCTCACACACAGGCCATACCCACTTCTCAGCACTCCAGGAGACTCTGGGTTCTGGACTTGGCAACTTGGCCCCCTCCACAAGCTTTCCAGACTGGGACCCCAACACGCATGCTGCCTATACAGACAGCCCCTGCTCTTACCCTGCTTCCACTGCTGAAGGTTTCCCGACTCCTGATTTCTACCCACTCTCCGACTCAGGAAGGCCGGGCTCATTTCCCCTGGGGATGGAGGTGAGATACTGAATAGGGAGAAGATGCTGATGACCCTTAAAAGTTCCCAGTTGTCCTTGTGCAGCATTCTAAGATGTCAAGGGCTGGGGTAAGACCCCACTCCCCAGATGGTCAAAACCGAGATCCAGAGGTTCAACGTTGCTCAAAGCAGGGGCTATGTGGTAGAGTGGGAAGACAGTTGTCAGCTGCGTGATTGTCTCTATTACCTGTACTCTTCAGGATCCCCTGGATACTCGGCTCTATGCGGAACCCTCCCTACAACAGGCAGGACCTTGGAGAGTTTCTGGGCTCCCCGCAGGACCCCCACAGTTGGCCCCATGCTCAGGACCATCTCTAGATACAGCCCGAGCTCACATACTGGCCTTGGGGCCCCAACAGCTGCTGGCCCAGGATGAGGAGGGAGACACGTGAGTATATGGGAAAAGGGAGCATCTGCAGCTCCTGGCCCCACAGCCTCTGTTCTCACTGCTGCCTCCACCTGTCCTCAGGCTCCTGCACCTGTTTGCAGCTCGAGGACTGCGCTGGGCAGCTTATGCAGCAGCCGAGGTGCTCCAGATGTACAGACATCTGGACATTCGTGAACACAAGGGCAAGGTGAGAATTAGGGGCCTGGAGCTCTGGATCCTGGAGAAGAGGGCAGTGGGGTCCTGAATTCCTGAGTCTGAGGATGGAGAAGCCCGGGCGCCTGGATTCCTGGTTTTTAAAGGGGAGGCTCCTACGATTGACTTTTCCTGTCACCTGCAGACCCCTCTCCTGGTGGCTGCTGCTGCCAATCAGCCACTGATCGTGGAGGATCTATTGAACCTGGGCGCAGAGCCTAACGCCACTGACCATCAGGGACGTTCTGTCTTGCACGTGGCTGCCACCTACGGGCTTCCCGGGGTCCTTTCGGTATGGCCAGCTGGCATGAGGGGTGTCTGGGGTGGATTGGTTGCTCAGATCCTAGCTTCCAGGCTAGGAAGCCTGAGAGTCACTTCCACAGCACTCTTCCTCCTCCTCTTTCTCCCAGGCTGTTTTTAAAGCAGGCATTCAGGTCAACCTGGAAGCCAGAGACTTTGAAGGTGAGCTGGTGTGGGCAGGATTGTTTGTGACAGGTGAGGCTGGGTAGGGTGGGTACCCCAGGTGCATATACCTTACTGTTGTCATTCTGCAGGCCTCACCCCCCTCCACACAGCCGTACTGGCCCTCAATGCTGCTATGCACCCACCCAGCCTCTGTCCTCGGATGCTGAGTACCCAAGCCCGAGACAGACTGACTTGTGTCCAGATATTGTTGCACATGGGTGCAGATCATACCAGCCAGGTGAGCTGGGCTGTGGGTGCCTAGCCTGTGGGAGGGTATGTGGGATAGAACCACCTGGGTGTCCAGGGCACTAACCAAATGCTGATTTTGTCTCTTTCTGACTGTGTGACTTTGAGCATATTACTTCATTTCTCTGGCACTAGTTGTCAACTGGCAGTAATATTACTGATCTTAATTTAAACCAGTGGTTTGTCAACCACTGACTATTTAACCAAGTTCTGAGAGTAATAGATTTATTTGGATCCTTACAAACACCTTTTGAGGCAGATACTATTTTCCCGTTTTACTGAAAAGGAAACAGGTACAGGGAGTCAGAAATCTTAGAGCTTGTGTGTCAAGAGAGGAGAGTAGAATTCAGATCCTAATTCTGTTATCCTCCTTTCCCATGAAAATAGCTTCTTTACAGGCTGGCTGAGAATTAAATATCACTTAGTTAAAATACTTTCATTAGTTCAAAAATTGTGAATACAGCCTGCTTGGTGGCACACTTCTATACTCCCAGCACTTTTGGAGGCTGACACAGGAGGATTGCAAGTTCAAGCCCATCTTAGACAATTTAGCAAGACCTATCTCATAATTCAAAATAAGCGCTAGATGCAGTTCAGTGTGGAGACCCTAGATTCAATTACTAGTACTGGGAGAAAAAGTTTTTTTTGAATGCAAATGAAGTATAGAAAATGAACTCCATGTACCCAGCGTCAGTAACCAGCAGCTCATGGCCAGCCCTGCCCCATCCATTCTCTCCGATGTCATTTTTTTTTCTTTTTTGACAGTGCTAAGATTGAACCTAGGACCTTGCTCCACCACCCTATGTTATTTTTAAGCAAATCTGAATCCATGCATGTAATTATATAATTATTTCCATATGTATTTGTGCCCTTTTTTTCCTTGGTGCTAGGGATTGAATCCAGAGTACATGCTTACCACCGAGCTACTTATGTTTTTAAAAATATCTCTTTTACCCCCAATACTGTTGTCTCACTTTTAAAACATTGGTGTCTTGTAATCACAAATATACTGGCTAGTGTCAAATTTCTTTTTGGCTGTAAAATGATTTTTTTTCCTTAAAAAATTAAGATCTAGCGGCTGGGGGTTTAGCTCAGCAGCACAAGCACTTGCTTGGCAAATGTGAGGTCCTGAGTTTATCCCTGGTACCAAAAACAAATAAATAAATGAATAAGTAAGATCTGGGGCCGGGGATTTAGCTCAGGGACATAAGCACCTGCCTGGCAAGCTTCAGGTCGTGAATGCAACCCCCCACAAAAAGATCTGAATAAAGTCCACATATTACAGTGATAAGTCTTTTAAAAGTTACTGGATATTTGTGGCCCTGAAGATTAAACTCAAGACCTTCACATTGAGCTACATCTCCAGGCTTTTTTTATTTTTTGAGATGAAGTCTCACTAAGTCCCTTTTTTTATTTTTTGAGATGAGGCTTGGCTCAAATATGTGACCTTCCTTCCTCAGCCTCCCAAAGTGTGTGCCACCACACAAGGATTTAAATTATTTTTAATATAGAGCTTCTTCCGTCTTTTTTTTTTCTTCATAACTATGTTGGTTTCCTTGTACAACACATAACTTTTTGTTTTTGTTTTTGTTTTTGGGCTTTTTGAGACAATTTTGTTTTTGTTTTTGGGCTTTTTGAGACAAGGTCTCACTATGCAGTTTAGGCTGGCCTTGAACTCAATAATAATCCTCCTGCCTCAGTCTCCCAAGTGCTGGGATTACAGTCATGCACCACCACACTTAGCAAAATCTTTACTATTCATTTTTAAAATACATAAATTCTGCCAGGCATGGTGATACATAGCTGTAATCCGAGTACTCTGGGAGACTGAGGAACAAGGATCACAAGTTCAAGCCCAGGCTGGGAAACAATAAGATCCTGTCTCAAAATTTTAGAAAGTCCTGGGTTCAATTCCTGGTACTGTGGGGGGGGGGAGAGAAAAAAAAGAACATGTATTCCTTAAAGGCATGTAATAAAGTTTTAAAACATGAAGAGCATGGCTCAGTATTGCAGTGGATATAGCTTAGTGAGTTCACCAATAGATACTACCAACCCCTGTCCTTTTGGATAAAATACAGTCTGCATGGGACAGGTGCATTTTAATGTGTTAAATAGAATGCAGGTGGCCAGGGCAAATACTGTCCTATAGAGCTGCTTTGAGGGATTACAAAAAAAAGCCAGTTTCTCAGATGCTTGCACAAGAAAATTATAGTAGATGTACAGTTCTGTGATTCATGTGCTGTGAACTGCTGCCCCTTGAATAGAGTACTATCGTGTAGTACATAATAAATACAACTATATAAGGCACCTGCAGTGAGTCTTGCAGAGGGGGAATAGGGTCTCTAAAGGCTCTAGGTTCCTTGGGAGGGATTCTGAGTGGAGGATTATTAGCCTGACCTCTGCCGCTGGCTTCCCCACAGGAGATCAAGAGCAACAAGACAGTTTTACACTTGGCTGTGCAGGCCGCCAACCCTACCCTGGTTCAGTTGCTGCTGGAACGGCCCCGGGGGGACCTACGGACCTTTGTCAACATGAAGGTGGGGGCATTGGCTGGGTGTGTAGGTTGTGCAAGATAGCAAAGTGCAGTGGGATGTTGGGTGCCTGTGGGACATGAAGGGGAATCCATGGGACACAGACACCGAGGGGCATGTGGAGTGTGGCTGGGAAGGAGACATGTAGGATGTGGAGGGGAGTGTGGGACGTGGAGGTGGCAGACACGGAGTGTTTGTGGGGACCCAGGTGGCTGAGCTCAGATCTTCATCAGTCTGCCCTTCACTGTGCCAGGCCCATGGGAACACAGCCCTCCACATGGCAGCAGCCCTTCCCCCTGGACCTCTCCAGGAGGCCATCGTGCGGCACCTGTTGGCAGCCGGGGCAGACCCGACGCTGCGCAACCTGGAGAATGAGCAGCCCATCCACCTGCTGCGGCCTGGGCCAGGCCCTGAGGGGGTGAGCCTCACATGGGTGGAGTGGCTCTGAGCCATCGTGGGGGGAGGGAGCTACCTCACCCAACCCTAACGTTAGAGGGTGACCTCAACCCTTGTCCATCCCTGACTTTGGAATGACCTCTGACATCACTGTCCGATCCTTTCCCTCAATATGGTGTCTCCTGACCTCTGCCCCAACTCTTAGTCCTGACCAGGATGTGACTTCCACCCTCCCTCAGTGGGACCTCCAAACCCTCATCCCTCATTCTTGAGTCCTGACCTCAAATGAAACTTCCGACCCTTGTCTGTAGCTTTTCTTCCCTTCAATGCTGACTCCAAGGTGGGAGCCCCTGGCCAGCAACTCCTGTCCCTTCCCTTTCCCCAGGTCTGAACCCAGGTCTGTTCCCTAACTGCACCTTACACCCATTCTCCCCACTTGTCCTTCCATCTGCTCACACTTCTCACTCCCCCTTTCTTGTCCCCAGCTCCGGCAGCTGTTGAAGAGGAGCCGTGTGGCACCCCCAGGCTTGTCCTCTTAGGACTCAATTCAGACCTGGACTGATTTTTCCAGTCCCCACCGTCCCGTGGGACAGTCAGCGTATGCTAATGATGCAAACCCATGATAATGTATGTGGAATGTCTTGCCATTAGGGTCTTACATTAAAACCCCAAAATGGCTGCAGGGGGTGCACAATCCCCAGTATTTGGGGTAGTATGCTACCCCTTACCCACTACAAGGAGCCTTCTTGATGATTTCTGTGAAATCGAGGCCCCTTGATTGTTTCTGTGAAACACCCCAGACCCCTCTTACTGCCACCCACCAGGATCTTTCAGGATCCTCTCCCAGCTCAGCTCCTTGGACCCGAACGCATGTGTCATCGCCTTCATGGTATTCAAGATGTACCGGTACCTTCCCAGCTGGCCTCCTCAAATGGCCCCAAGGAGCCATACCACTTGGACCTGAACCCCTGAGATCTAGGAAAGGCCCTCTGGGACTCATGTGACTTGGTTTCTACTGCTTTCTGACTCAGAATTTGGCAGAGTCCCTGTCCCAGACCCCCACAGTCCTTAGTGAATTCCTCTCCTAATTTGAGTGTTTCTAAAGTTCCTTATTAAACTCAACTCAAACTGGAATTGCATTGTCTCATCTGTGGGGGCACTGAGGGTCACATTTGGATGGATGTGCCTGGTGGAGCATGTAATAGACACCAATGTCATCCCCTCACTCTGTCTACCCATGCAGCCTCTGGGTTATCCTCACATTTCTAGGACCTAGATAGCCAAAGGTCGGTGTGCCACAGTCAGAATGAGCACTTTTCCTGGTTTGCATGTGGTTATATTCCTGCTGTGACCACTTTGCCCTTTGAAAGGTGTGGCAAGCCTTAGAAGCCAAGGAGTTCATTGAGGTAGGGCTCAGTAGGAGAGCACTTGCTCAGCATTCAAGGTTCTAGGTTTGACCCCCAGCACTGTAAAAACAAAGGCATGTCTGCTTTTCAATCCAGTGGCCCTCAATCAGTGGCTGAGAGAAGATGGTGTGTAAATACTCCAGTCCCTCAGAAGTATACTCCTTGGAGTTCTACTCGGGCTCCCAGAGCCCCCCCAACAGAATGAAGCTCCTGTTTTCTGTAGCGTTCAGGCTTCATAACATACACTTTCTTGGCTGTTTTCCTTCTCTTTCATTTTCCTTTTTGTACTGAGAATTGAACCTAAGGCCTTTACACTAACCTACATCCCAGTTATTCAAAAGTGTTTTAATTTTGAGACAGGACTTGAGTCTCTTAAGTTACCCAAGCTAGGCTGGAATTTATGATTCTCCCTCAGCTTCCTGGAGTGCTGGAATTACAGGTGTGTGCATTGCACTTGGCTGTTTTCCTTCCCATTTCTTCCTGCCTCCCTTACCAATATCTTCATCTCTTCCTAATAAACTTGCCCTCCAGTGCTTGCCTCTGGCTGTGCTGGGGAAATCCACACTGAGAGGACCTCTGCTCTGCCCACTCTTCTCTTCCTGCTAATCCCTCCCCCCTCGCCCCACCCTGGCTCTGTCACAGTCAGATCATCTGAAGTACCACTACCCCAGAAATCTCCATGGCCCATCAGAGCCCACTTGCTCAGAGCCTCTCATAGACAAGCTAAGTACGTATTAGCACACTGCAGGGTAGGTGCCAGAGTCTGTCCCAATACTTCAGGTATAAAACAACCACTTCATTGTGATTCTGCAACCTGAGCTGTGCTCAGCTGGCAGCACTGCTGTCTTGCTTTGGCTGCTCCTGGCTGCACTGGGGAGGAATTCAAGACAGCTTGCTTCAGCTGTCTGATAGCTCACTGACATGGCTGGATCTGCTGGGAGTAGAAAAAGCACCTCTCACTCCCTGTGGTCCCTGGGTAGGTCTCTTTGCATGGTGGTTAAAGGGTTCCAGAAAAAATTGTGCCATGCTTGCCAACATCCTAGTGATCAAAGTCAGTGTCATGGCCAAGCCATCACGAGAAGGACATCATCTCAGGGCACAAAAACTGAGAGAGTTATCAGGTGCCACTTCAGCTGCCCTGTGCCAGCACAAATGTGCCCTTGTATTTACTGATAAGAGTGGCAGCTGGCAGGTGAACAATTCATGTGAATGCGCTATACTTCACTGATTTAAGAAGAAATTAGTTGGAATCAGAATTCATCAGTTGTGTGATGTTTATTTTATTTTATATATGTTTGGTATTTTGAGACGGTCTTGCTATGTAACCCATGCTGACTTTAAATTTATAGTGGTCCTCTTACCTCAGCCTCCTGAGAGCCACCATACCTGACTCAAATTGTGTGACCTAGTTTAATATTTGCCCTTTTTTTTTGGTGGTACATAAAATAATTCCTTTTCCTCCTCTTTTTTTCTCTCCTTTCTGTCTCTCCCTCCCTTCTTCCTACCTCTTTCTTTCTTGTGCTGGAGATTGAACCTATGGCCTTGTGTATACTTGGTAATTACTATACCATAGAGCCACATCCCAAGCCTAATAATGCTATTTCTTATTATTGATGGCATCAGAGATTTTGTTCACATATAAGACATATATTCCAATTTGTATAGTTATACACTGGGAGTTTGTCCCCTTCCAGTTCATGTATCGGAACAATAAGCCCCAGCAGAATATTTGAAGGTGGGCATTTGGGAGGCAATTAAGTCATGAGGATGTAGCCCTGCGATGAGATTAATGCCTTTATAAGAAGAGACAGAAGGCCAGGCATAGTGGTACATGCCTATAATAGCAGCATTTAGGGGGCTGAGTGCTATGAGTTCAAGGCTAACCTGAATTATATAGTGAGACTGTGTCTCAAAAAAACAAGAAAAAGCAACAACAACAAAAAGAGAAAGAGACAGAGACAGGAGAAAGCTGCTTTTTCTCTCTGTTTTGGCATTGTGAGGACACAGGAAGAAGGTGGCCAGCACAAATTGGAAATTGGGAAGAGTGGCCTCATCAGTCATTGGATCTGCTGGTACCATGATCTTGGGTTTCCCAGCCTCTAAATCTGTGACAAATGTTCGTTGTTTAAGCCACACACTATAGTATTCTGTTATAGCAGCCTGAACTAAGACACAATAACACACACACGTACACACACATGCAAGCACACACACAACCACCTAGTGTGATAGAATGTCCCCAGAAAGCTACGTTTTTGTATGTGTATGTGGCAGTAAGGATTAAACCCAGCATGCTAGCCCTAAGTTGTCCAGGATGGCATTGAATTTGTGTTCCTCCTTTCTCAGCTTTCTGAGTAGCTGGAATTATACATGTGCACCACTGTGCCTGGTAAAAAATAATCTGTATTAAAAGAATTAACAAAATCATTTTCAACTTGAAAGGAGGGGTAGCTTAGGAGCATTAAATGAGTAATAGCAAAATATTTTAATAACAGCACTTAAAAATTACTCTAAATATTGACATCGTGTTAAAAAATCATACTAGTCATATTAAGAAAAATGGCCTTTTATTTCCAGTCTCACCTACTTGAAGCTTCTTTCCTATTGTTAGCCTGTTACCACTCATGGTTGTGAAAACACGAAAGCAGCATTTTCCCTGTCTTTAATCTCAGAATTTTGGGAGCCTGGGGCAGGAGGATAGAAAGCTCAAGACAAGCCTGGGTAACATGGCAAGACCCTGCCTCAAAATATTTAAAAAAGGGGTGGGGGGCGCTGAGAATGTAGCTCAGTTCAACTCTCAGTATCAAGGGGGGGGGATGCAAACTGAATTCTTCAATAAAGCAGTGACATTGTATCCAATTTGCATCAAAGATCTCTCTCTCCTTGTACCTACTTAGATGTGCATTTAATATACATGACTTATATTTACATGGATATATCATGAAGAATCACTGCTTTCCGGAGAATTAGGTTCTCCCTCCCCAAGCCATCTGGCAGAAAATGGTGACACACTGATACTGGAACACAGCATTTTACTGCCATCTGTTGGGAAATTGTGGTATGAAGTCAAGTGTATGGTAGTGCCTATGTCCAATCTGCAGGCTGCCTTTTTTCTTTTCTCTTCTTTATTTTTTCCTTTTCTTTTGCTTTTTTTGACTGAAGAGGTAGTCTTGGGTTGCATGTGAAATACACAATGTAGATAGTTTCCTTTCTTTAAAATTGTTTTTATTGTAACATTTAAAAACTGAGGGCAATCAGTTGAATTGGTATGTACCTCTAATCCCAGCAGTCTGGGAGGTTTAGGCAGGAGGATTCCAAGTTTGATCCCAGCTTGGGCAACATAATGAGACTCTGTCTTGAAAGTTAAAAAAGTGTCAAGAAGGCTGATGTAACTCAGTGTGAAGGCTTTGGGCTCAGTCTCCACCAAAGGTGGGTTGCAGATTATATACACCCACTCTAGTGAATGGTAGGTATTGCTTGGACTGGAGTTTTTTGTTGTTATTGTTTTGCTTTGTTTTTTCTTTATTTTGCTTTGTTTATATTCTTTATTCAGAAACTTCACAAATGCTTCTCCTTTTTGTCAGATAGTTTTGCAACATATTAATACTTATTTCAGAACCTGAAAGTTGGTTCTTAAAAGCATTTTGCATTAGTATATTACTCCCTCAGAAGGGTATGCAGAAGTATTTTGTGTTGTGAAGTCTGAGGCTACAGGAAGCGGGACTCTGGCAATCCAGGTCATCGACATATGTACCGTTGGCTGATGCTACTCCTCTGGCTTACAGTGCAGTTAGTAGGCCCTGTGTCTCATTCTGCAAAATTTTTCTACATCTTTTAAGATTCTACATCTGGCCATCTTGGATTAACTTCTTAACTGTGTTCTGTTAAACAGGACTTAAGTTTGCAGGATTTATAACCCCAGCAACTTCCATAAGCTTTCACTTCCTTGTCTTTGATTAAATTAAAAGTATATTATACATTTAATTGCTTTCAAAAGCATCCTTAGTCAACTGTGGTTGTTATATATTTGTCTCTGATATATTCTTCAAAATTCTTTATTTTTCCTGTCCCTGGAGAAGAACGTGACACACCAAGGATTTTCCTTCAGGGTATACTTCTATTACATAAAAATTAAGGTAATCATGGAAGTTTCACCTATAAGCTGTCTAAAGTTTTTCCTGTTCTTTTTGGTATTTCAATGTGTTCATTAAGTTCTTTTTTTTCCAGCAGAGATCCAGATTTGCCAGTGATGGTCATTTTAGAGTCCTTTGTCTATCAAATCATGGCATAGCTGAACAATGTACTTTGATGACCCTTAAGGGTCATACAGAAGGATATTTCAAGAAGAGTCCAGAGTGCTGGGATTACAGGTGTGTGCTACTGAGCAATTTCTCCACATCTTCACCAATGTTTATTTTCCTTTCTAATTACAGCCATTGTAGTGAAAATGAAGTGTTATCTCATGGTTTTTGATATGCGTTTTCCTGATTTGTGTTGAGCATCTTTTCACGTGCAACTGGCTGTTTAATAGTTTCTGCTTCTTACGAAAACTGGCAACACATCCAGAAACATTTTCGGAGCTCAGGTATATTTCTCAGTTTCAAGGCGTTATTGTTTCACGTGCTTTTCTTTGCTCTCCATGACATACTATGCTCCATCGTCTGAAATTGCACCTGAGTACTGTATATACCAGCAGTTTGACTTGACTTCAAGTTGTCCATTAAGCCTAAATGCAACAAAACACATGCATATTTGGAAATCCTTCAGAAAACTGCTATAGTTAAGATTTTGCTAATGCAAGTGTTTTTTTTTTTAAACTCCTTTGGCTGGATGTTGCCTTGAGTAATTATCATCTGGATTGTATCCTCTTCTGTGGCACTTTTATTTCTCTTGAATTCTTCCCTTGCCCAGTTCTTCAGGTATTTGTGATCACACACATTTGGAACTTGCCAAATTGCTTGCAAAATCCTTCTGTAGAGGAGGAGAATTTGTTGCCTTCTCAGGAACTGCTTTAGTGTCAGTGCACCTCCAAGTATGGGAGAGATGGCCATGTTGGCCTAATGGGCATCTGGCTTGGCCTGGAGTTTTGAAGTGCATCTGCACCAAAGCCAGGCTATCTAGAATAAATTCTTAGCTCCCATTTTTCTTAGATGGTGATTTTAGGTGTGTGATGTAACTCCACCACTCCCTAATCTCCAGATGGGAACAGATTGGTTCCTTTTCCTTGGGGTAGAATTAATCGTTAAGTGCACCACTGCCTGTAAAGCCCTTGAGGCTGATCCTAGTCTAAGGTGAGCATCGTTTGAGTGTTTGCATCTATAACATTTTAATTTATTTAACCAATACCTGATAAGTGCAGGCATAATTAATATTTCCACAGATGCCCTTTTAATCCTCATTACAATTGTCTTGGGACAGATATCAGCATAGGTAGAGGACCAACTTCACCATGTCTCCCAGTGGAACATGAGAGGCTATGCATCCCAGTAGGTGTTTGCAGACCTCACATACCCATTGCTGGGGCACCTGACTGGAGTCTTCAGTCCCATGGGGATTCCTCTCACTTCTTTAAGAAACCATGAAGACTTTAGGGATGAGAAGGTTATTTAAGATTCCCAGGCCCTAGCAGAGCCTGATGGTACACACCTGTCACCCCAACATTCTGAAAAGCTGAGGTAGGAGGATCACAAGTTTGAGCCCAGTCATGGCAACTTAGTGAGACTCCGCCCACCCCCACCCCCCAATTTTTTTTTTAAAGGCAGGAGATGCAACACAGTGCAAAAGTCCTGGGTTCAATCCCCAGTATGGGGGGGGGGGAAGAGTACACAAAGTTTTCAGGTTGGGGAAGCTGCTGTGTGTAATTGAGTGTGTGGGGTAAGTAAAGCTGGAGAAATTTGCCACAGTCCAACCTCCGTGGGTTTCATTCTGGCGACCAGCAGATAGACATCTGGAAGTCGCAGATTGTTCAGCACCACGGAAAGCGCCTGCGCGCAGGCGCAGATATCTCCGCTAACGCCTCTGCCCCCACCCTCTGCGCGCCAGCCCTTCCGCGGCCCCGCCCAGATTTAAAGCGTCTTCATCCAATTTACCGAGGCGAAGAAGACTTAGGAAAGACCGACACCCGCTCCAGATGAATTTACACACTGAATCTCCCATAGAGACACAGAGGGCCTGGTGGGGAAGGGGACTTTATTGGGATGTTACTGGGAGATTTTGGGAGGGTGAATTCCAGGGAGCAGCAGACACTGGAACCAATGTGGTGATCACTTTAAGGAGCAATAAATTAACATAAATAAGGTGAGGTACCAAGAGAGGCGGTAGCGGGGAACACCTGCGGGATTTCTTAGGGATAGAATTTGGAATCGGAAAGGAGATGTCAGAATGAACTTGTCAAGACCCCCACCCCCACCCCTAGGCTGGGAGTTGGGGTTGTGGGGCGCCAGGAAGAAAGGAGGCCTGGGCTCAGGGTCGGTCCTCCAGGAAGCGGTAGGTAGGGTTCTCATAGCCGTGCCGCTGCAGTTCCCGCAGCTGCTGTTCCTCCAGGCTCAGCATGGGGTCCACCTGCAGCAGGGGCGGGAGGGGGTCGGGGCTGGGCCCTGGCTGCTGCCGAGGGCAGGGTCCGTCCATACCCACAGCAGGCCTCAGGCGCTCACCTCCACCACCCCATGGCTGATAGTCCCATAGGGCTTCTTCCTGCGCAGCAGCAGCATGGAAAGCACGATGAGGGAGGCCCCGCCGGCTCCCATGATCAGCAGGCCTGACACAGCCTCACGGGACACACCTGTCCCAGCTGGTGCCTGCGTGGAAAAGGACACGGGACCCAGGATAACTTTGAGGCTCATCAAGGTCTTCTGCGGCTTTGGGAGCCACAGCCTAGACACTGATCTCTGACATCTCTCCCTGAGTACCCTGGGTTATGCCTCCTCTTACCAGCTCATCTCTCTGAATCTCCGAGGAGTGGAAAGGAAAACCCCTTGGGACAGACGCATTCACCTGGGGGAGCAGGAAGTGTCATGGACCCCACCTTCTTCCTTCGCAGGGTCCGCGAGGGCAACCTCTACTCAAATCCATATCTTCAGCCCCCTCTTCCCTCAGACCAAGGACTCCAAACCCCAGCACCTCCTCCCTTACACCCAGCAGCCCAGGTGCCCACTGATCTTCCTTCAGGAGCCCACAGGCCCTACTCACCTTTAGCTCATATTGCTCCGGAGGGGATGTCTTCTCTTTCCCAGAGGATGCAGCATCTTGTTCTGTGGACCCTACCCCCCAAGTCCTATCTCATTCTCGAGGGTCCAGAGGGGTGCTGCCCCCACCTGAGGAGGGGGTCAGAAAGGGCACCAGACTCCACCCCAGAAGATCTAAATTTGCTCATGTATGGACCCTTGTCCACTTTGGACATAGGATTCAATGAGATTTAGTGGCTGAGGTCTACCTTGTATGACACTCACCTTTTGGAATGGTCACAGGGGTGTCTTCTGGCAGCCAAAGAGGTCAAGGCAGGTGAAACAATGAAGAGAAGGGAGCACCATCAAAGAAAGAGTAAAGAAACACCCTCCCAGGGATCAAAGGAAGACCGAGGACCCTACAGAGGCCTCCATACCCTGAGACTTTCCTCCTCTCCCCCTTTACTGTGGTGGCTACGACCCTCCTCCAGACTCTAGAGGATTAGTGATGAGGTTGGAGGCTTGTTCCCAGGATCTGGGGTTCTCCATAGTTAGGCTCACTCACCATCCTTGGAATCCGGAGGCTGCAGCCCACCCTTGTCCTCGCTGCTGCCCCCAGGTACAGGAGCTTCCAGTTCACTGGGACCCAGGTGTTCTGAGCGGAGGAGTTCTTCTGAGGGGAATATGCAAGGAGGGGCTGAGGTGCTGAGCATAGGGTTTCACAAGCCAGACAGGGTGAGCGCAGAGCACCACTTAGTCGAGTGCTTAGGAGACCACGCAGCAGCGGAGGCAGCCCTAAGTGCAAACTGGCAAAGTTTGCCAGAGATACCGCTGGCAGGGAGGCTGGAGGCTAGAGTTTTCAGAATCTAGTTTTGTTAAATATCAAAAGATTTAGGTGTGGGTCATCCAGGAAGAAATCACAACAGACCCAGAGGCTGTACAAGGTCACACTTTCTGGTAGTCATGTTCTTGTGTAGGTACCTCCTATTAATTAAATCCGTTCTCAGTTTGTACCTTGGTCTAAACAAGTGAATGTGGGCTCAAGCCTTAAGCATATCTGGAGGGGTTGGAACTATGGCTCAGTGGCACAGTTTGCCTAGCATGTACAAAGCCCTGGGTTCAGTCTTCATTACTGAAAAAAAAAAACCATCTGGGAACTTCCACTTTTCTGTGCTGGGAGGTCTGAACCATCATGTAGGAAGCCCCTGCACGCAAAGGCACCTTGGAGGAGAGAGGCCCTGATCCTACCTGGAGAGGGGGACAGGCACATTTGCGAGCATCCCAATCTCTCAGTGATCCTCTAGCTAAACACGGCTGCTCACTTACCACTGGGAAGTTCACCACGAGAACTATCCAGCAGAATCCAAAACAGCTGGCAGTGTTAGGAGCAAAGAAAAGTGTTTTTTGGCTTTTGGTTTTGGGTTGTTTTGTTTTTTTGAGACAGGATCTCACTATGTAGTTAAGGCTGGACTTGAGCCTTACCTCAGCCTCTTGAGTGCTGGGATTACAGATGTGCGCCACCACACCCAGAAGAAAACTGATTTTGAGGGTAAAAATATTAAGTTCTTGAGTCTGTTACACAAGAGTAGATAATTAAGCTGGACAAGATTACATACCTGTAGTCCTAGCTCTTGGGAGGCTGAAGCAAGTTTGTGAGTTTGAGACCAATCTGGACCATACAACAAATTCGAGACTACCCTGGCTACATAACAACACCCTATATTAAATAATAATAATAATAATAATAATAATAACTGAAATGGGGAGGTTGTGGTTTGAGGGTCAAGTTGGCCTTTAGAGGTCTGAAGTGAGGACCAGGGACAATGGGCACTCACGGATCTGGGGCCGCAGCTCCTGAGCCAGGTGAGGGTTCTGGTCAAGCAACCCCAGGCTTTGGTTCATCCTTTCCTCAATCACCTGAAGGTGGGTCTGCACCTATGGGGAATAAGTATGAGAGATGGGCTGGTGCAGTAGCACACACCTATAATCCAAGTTACTCAAGAGGCCAAGACAGCATTGCAAGTTTGAGGCCAGCCTGGGCAACTTATAAAAGAATTTAGACACTGTCTACAAATGACAATATAGAAATAAAACAGGTTGGGTTATAACTTAATGGTTAGTGCTTCCCTAGCAAGTGTGAACTCCTTGGTTCCAAGGAAAAGGGAGACACAAGAAGTAAGTATAGGATACAAGGAATGTGGTATAGAAGACAGGAAGTAGGGTAAGTGGGGCAGGTGTGAAAATACGGTCTGAGGAACAGAAAGCAGGGTTTGGATAGGTTCCAGAGACAGGAAGTAGAATTGGAGAGTAATATAGAAATGACAGTGGTTCAAGGGCAAGATTTGAAGTTAAGAGCACAGAACAGAGCACTTACAGACAGGAAGAAAGTCTCCAAGAAGTAGGAATTAGATTCTGAGGACATAGAGAGGGGGTCTCTGGGAAAACAAATGGGACTAGGGAGGAAGGCAGGTTGGAGGACAAGAATAGGGTTTAGGGCACAGGTAAACAATTCTACAAAGGGAAGTAGAAATCCAAGGGACAGGAAGCAAGGGTTCAAAGGCAGAGAAGGGGATCAAAGGCATAGTGTTGGTGAGGAGCAGTGTTCCAGGATCAGGAAGTAGGGTCTGAGGACAAGAAATGAAGATGAGGAACTGGGAAAAGTACCTAGGCCCAGGAAGGGGCTTCAGGTATAGGAAGGGGGTCCAAGGGACAGCATGTAAGGAACAAGAGAAGAGTCTGAGGGCCTGGGATCTGGAGGCTAGCAGGGCCTCTGGGAGTTGGAGGCATATGAGCACCTGGAATCGCATCTGCTGGGCCTTCTCAGGATCCACAGCGGCCACGTGCTGGTAGTGTCGCAGTGTGTGCCTTTGCTCCTTCTGCTCTGCACGCAGGTAGCGCCGCAAGGCCACCAGGACGCGCTCTGCCTATGGGAAGGATGAAGGCTGCCCAGGCCTGTTGTAGCCTTTCTCTCCTCCTGCTCTCTGTCCCCACCACCCTGTACCTGAGGTGGATCCCCCTGAAGGGCCGCCAGGAACCCTTCCAGGGCAGCTCGGCGCTGGTCATTGATCAGAGCGATGACTCGGGTGGCATGGGTCTCTACCAGGCGCTGCCGCTCACCAGACACTTGCTCCTCTAAGGTCTGCAGAATGGACTGGAAGTGCTGGTGTTGGGGGTGGGGAGGTGGGGTGGCACGGAGACAGGAGAGGTAAAGACAGGTGAATGTGTGGGTCAATGGAAGTCTGAGAGGCAGGACTATTGGGGTAAGCGGGGTAGGGTTCCATGGGTCTGGCCTGGACAGAGCCACCTGAGATGCGACTAGGTCAAAGGACACATCCTAGAAAGGGTGCCACATGGACAGGTAGTGTAGGGTCAGGGCTTTGCTTCCTGGAAGCAAACTTGAAGGTATAAATGATCAGACTGGGTGGGAATAACCTGAGAACACAACTGGTCAGTGTTAAGTCCCTGAAAATCTTGTAGGGAGAGCAGGGCTGCAGACCTGGACAAGCCCAAACCAGAGACAGGCTGTGCCTCAGTGAGACCCATGGGGCAGGGCTGAGGATTGGAATGCAGCCTAACCTGAGTGGGGTATGCATGGGGTAGGGCTGCACCCAGATAAGGCTGAAGGGGGTGAGGTCAAAAGTTAGGATGCAGGACTTATTGGGGAGGAATTGAGTAAAAGTAAGATAAAGTGGCAGGACCAGAGTCAAGGTGGGGCCTAACAGGGAGGTGAATGCCTCTAAGACAAGCTGAGAAGAACCTAGCTATAACTTCGGGGGACCAGGCTTGGGAGAGGACTCCAGAGCCACACCTCAGAAAGAAGTCAAGAAGAGTTAAACCTGGCCAGGTGTGGTGGTACTCACAAGTAATCCCAACACTCAGGAGGCTGAGGTAGGAAGATCACTGTGAGTTTGAGGGCAGCCTGAGCTACAAAGTGAGTTCAAGTTCATCCTGAACTTCACAGTGAAACTGTCTCAAAAAGGGGGAGGGGAGGCCTAAACCTGGCTAATCTAAAGAGGACAGCAATGTCAGGTGAAGAATGACAGGGCCGAATGGAGGTGCGGGGCCAGGAAACACTGAGGTAAGTAGGGGTTAAAATGGATGGGGCAGGACTTGGCCAGAGCCAGGGTGAGACCATCCAGCCCCTTGTCCTACCTCATTCAGGGCCTGTCGGTCAGCTTTAGGCAGGTTCTTGGACTGGTTGTCTGCCATGGCCCATTCACGCATCACCTAGGAGTGGGATGGAACTTCAGGATACCAAAATCCATCCTAATTCATCTTTCGAGTCTCTCAACCCCTTGCCAAGACTTTGGAGGCTATAGAACCCTTAAGTCCCATTAGCTCATGTGTTCCCAAGGGGAAAGAACCAGGGGGAGTTTAAACTGGAAGTGCATGATGGGCCAGAGTTTCTGGAGAATTTGGTAACATCTCACTGGGATTCTAGGTGGGTCAGGGATCTCTGGTCATTTTAGGAGATGGTGTTAAGGGATCACGTTTGAAGGGAGCTTGGGGAGCCCTCAGAAGTATGAGTATCAATGGGTTCCTCGGGAGATTTCTGGCATTTTAGGGAATTCTCTGATGGATATGGTGGGTCCTAGGGTCCCCAGTATCTACCTCATTAATCTGGCGCATCCTGCGCTCCTCCAGGTCCATCTTGGCCCTCAGGAACCCCTCGTGCTCACTGATTTCCCCGGGCATGCCGAAGTAAACATCCACGCCATCAGTAGGCCTCGGGGTTGGAGTGACTGCAAGACCACCAGGACCAGGACCAGGAGGTGCATTGCTGAATGCACCTCCAAGTCACCTTTCCTACCTGAAGAACCACATTTCCTAGAATGCACTGGAGACCATGACACCTCCAGTTGAGCTATCTCTGCTGCTTAGCATCATGGGAGATATTGTTCTGGACCAGGGCTGTTCCTGCAAAGCTTGAGAATCCCTTTCGCTATCATCCAAGCTTTCCCCAAATGACCCTTAGCACCTAGCAAATGGGTCCTCCACTTCCAACAAGCTCCAAACTACCTTGTGCCTTTGCATTCTTTATGAACTAACCCTTCTGCCATTACTTTTTTCCAAAGTTACTCCTGTCTCCTCCATTCCTTCCACCTGGGCCTCTTCCCTACAGGACCCTCCCCAAGGGACCCATAAGGCAAAGCTCTCCTAAATCACCCTTTCCCTAGTGGTGGAGAGAACTGAGGAAACTATCTTACCTTTGCTGATCACAGCAGGGGTATGGGAGCTTGGGTGTGGGGCTCTTTCTTCCTCTTCCTCTTCAGCCTGGGGGGGCTCCACAAAGTAATCATCTACTGGCTGTAGGAAGGATTCCTCCTCTTCCTCATCCTCACCCCTCTCTGCTCTGCCCCCCAGGGGCCAGGACCTTGTGGATGGGTCACTGAGGAAGCAGGAGACCCAGGCAGTAAGATCCTGAGCATTTCCATGCTCTGCCCCAGGAGCATTAGGATGGCCACTCACCCAACTGCTGTCCCAGATGGGTTGGAGGTCACCGGAGGGGGGCAGCATACATATTCCACACCTCGGAACCGATCTTCCCCACAAGGCAAAAGCATGCCTGAGCCATGCAGGATGAGGCCCTGGGAGCTGCAGGCCTGTGGGAAGAGTGGGCCCAGATGCCAGGACTGTGGAGTAGGAAGGTGTAGACTGGAAGCCTGGATGCCTGGGTCTTGGGGGCTGATAAGGCTGGGAGCCTGGATTCCTGGTTCTGGAGGAAAGGGTTGGAGGATGGAATTCCCAGATCCCAGTGAACACAAGGAGCTGTAACAAACTCTTAGGTTCTGGTGAAGGATGGTGTTAGGGGCTTGGACTCCTGGGCCCTAGAGGGGCAGGCATGAGTGAGGCCAGGGTCCTGACCTCCTGTGCCTCCTGATGCCTCCGAGTTGAACTCTCACATTGGTCCATGCGTTCTTGGTGCAAGAATCGGCAGCCTTCTGGCACCAGTAGAGCTTCACTCACGAATTCACCAGCTGAGGAATGGGGGACACTAGGATGAGATTCAACCAGTCACCAGCTCCTCCCTCGTCAGCACCCAGATATCTTATCCTCAGAGGCTCTTCTGCCCTGTTTTGGACCCAGGCACCTAGCCACGTAATGTGGGCCAGAAACAGGGCTCAGAAATGTCTCTTAGAGACTCCCACCTCGGTTTCCCTCTCCCAGCCTGTGACTCACGCAGGCAGCGGAAGCGCACAACCTGGTGGTGGGGGTGGGCACAGCGGCCACTCCGGCTACCCCCACACCAGCGCTCCATGGGGATGGCCTGGGCCGCTTGTTCCACACGCGTGATGTGCAGCTCTGGATACATCTGGGGGCACCAGGAAGGGACAATCAGCCCACTACCCAGACCCTGCCACCCACCCCTTTCCACTGGTCATGTTCCTTTTTGAGGCTCTGCCCTCCACTTCTGTTCTGGGAATCGAACCCAGGGCCTTTGAACTGAGCAGCACACCCAGCTCTTCTTTTATCTATGTTTTTATTTTTTACATTTTGAGACAGGGTCTTGATAAGTCGCTAAATTTCTCAGACTGGCCTCAAATTTGTGACCCTCCTTCCTCAGCCTCCCAGCCACACACCACTGCACCTGTCTCAAGACTCTAGCATTCACAAGGACATCTCCCTAGATTCTGCTTCTCCATAGAACCCATCTAAGGTATCTTAAATCCTCCATGTCTTTGGCCACAATCCTTCTCTCCTTAGGTGCTTCTTTTCCTGTCCAGTTGCTTCATGAAGGTCTCTTCATCAGCTTATAAATTCAACCGCTGTAAACTCATTTCTCTGGTCACCCTTCCTACAGAATCAGGTTCTTCTTTCCCTAGATTTTATCCTCCTCCAATCCTCTTCCCTTTAGGTTGGCCTCTCGGTGCAAGTATTCCTTCTCATTTTATTAGACCCGCCTTCTCATAGCCACGCCTCCTGGCTATCAGCTTGCTCATTGGACTGTACTGCTCCCCTCGCCCCATCTTGCTGCCCCATAGGTCTCTTGGTATTAGCCCGCCTCTCCACTGGCCACGCCCACCTATGCCGGTACTCATACAAAGCCCACCAGGTTTCTAAACCCGGTCTCTTTCCTGGCCATCTTCCTTAGACCGCGTCTTTGGGCTGCTCTCCCTTCTCCAGACTTAAATTTCTCAAAACAGGTCCCCACCTCGCCTCTTCATTGGCCACGTCATCTCCCAGCTCTGTTTGCCGCCTTAGATCCCTCATCTCCCGGTATCCTGCCTTTCGAAAGTCTAGAGTCTCAGAGGCGACCTAGCCTGATCTGGGACCAGCTCCCTGATGACCACGCCCCTCCAGTAGGCCCCGCCCACCTGTCTGCAGTACTCCAGCACGCGCTGCGGGTCCCGGAGACAGCGTCGTGAGAGCTGTGGATCTGGCTCCCAGCGACCGGTGCGCAAGTCTCGGTGAAGCGTTGGGAGCCCACATAGTCCTGCCACCTGGGCCGACCCCGGAGCCTAGCAGTAGAGGTGGAAAGAGCAGTGAGGACCTGGAGGACATTGGCATATGGGTTCCCTGGTTCATTGCTCCCTAAAAACCAGATATTCAGACCCCTGGCTGCGGTCCCCTCCCCCAAGCATTCTGCATCCGCCTTTTTGGAAACACCGTTCCCTGGGAAACAGCTCCCGTAGGGCAAGGGCGCCCCAGCTCCCCCGTCGCTATGGCAACCTAGGCCCCCCCATACACCCCTGATTTCGAGAGGCTTGTTGCTGCGGAGACAGACTCCGCCCCCACCCCAAAGCAGTCCCACTGGAGCTTGAAGGGGTTAAATCCGAATCGTGGGGGAGGAGGTCTAAACCCAGGCGTTCTGGCCCCTCCTCCCTCCATCCCTAGTTCAGGCTTCCCATTGCCGGGGTGCAGAGACTATAGGACCTGGCTTCCCTGCAGGCCTGGACACCAGGTCCTTGAGGACTGGGGAGCTACATTGCGGTTGGGGTAGTGGCTGGAGGCCTGGATTCCTGGGTCCTGAGAGCCTGCGAGGGCCCTTATTTGAGTACAGAGAATGCAAGGGGCCTAGATTCTCGGATCCTAGTGTCTTGTTCTCTGATGGGTCCTATGCTCAGGTGGGAAGGGGTTGAGGCCTAGTCGTCTGGAGTGAGAGGGCTGAGAGGGGTAGGCTGGACTTCTGGAACCAGGGATGGAGGCGGTTAGGATATCAGATGATGGGGGAGTCAGGGCCAGGAAGACTGGGTTCATGAATACCTAGTGCCGTCAGGAGCAGCTGGGGGCGGGCCACCTGACTGAAAGGACTGCGCTTTCTGACCTGGACAGGTCCGCGTCGGGGTCCTGCGGCCCGGTCCCTCCCCTTCCCCCATCCCCCAGGACCTGGCCCGGCCTCACCTCGGCCGCGCCGGGGCTCCCACCGGCCAGACTCCCGACGGCGAGCTGCGCGCGCAGAAGCAGAAGCAAGAGTGGCAGCAGCAGCGACAGCGGCGGCGGGCCCGGGCGGCGGCCCGCACCGCGAGCGGCGGGGCTCGCGGGCCCCATGTCCCGGCCCTGGCGCCCTCAGGTCCCCTGCGCTCCCGCCCGGCCCGGCCCCGGCGGTGACAGGAGCTCCCAGCGCCACCGCCACCGCCTCCTCCTCCCGCCGCCCCCGGGCTGCGCCGGCGCCGCCAGCCCCGCCCCGCGCCGGCCCCGCCTTCCTGGCCAGGACAATAGCGTGGCAGCCCTGCGCAGAGCCGAGCAGCTCGGGAACCCCGGTGGGAGCCTGCACCAGAGCCCCCCGCCCGGAGAGATGCCAGGCGTCCCACCCCATGCCAAAGCCAAGCCTCGAGATCGGGTCGTGGGTTCAGCCTATGTGGATTTTGAGTCTAACCTCAGGACTGCGACCCCACCCCTCTCCCTTTAGACCCACACACCTACGGTTGGGCTTTGTCCTCCCACCATGTATGCCAGCATCCCAAACCCGCTCCGCTCAAAAAAGGAGAATATCCCTCTCTCGAGGTTACAAGAATACAGGCTCCCAAATTTTCCCGAATCAAGAACACAACAGTTCCCCTCCTTGTTCCGATCCAGCAATCTTAGCCCTTAGACCAAAGCCCCATCCTTTCTCCCTGGGACTGGGAGTTCAGTTTTGTGCTTACACTGAGCTCAGGTTGTTTGGACCTTTAACTGCTGAACCAAAGTCCTTACGCCTCTTTAAGGATGACCAAAATCAATTACCCAAATCATGCCTGTCAAGGACATAGTACCTCAGAAAAAAGGTGTGCCCCACCCACCTCCATCCTCACTTAAGGATCAGGGAATTTTCATTTTCCTGCCCCTGGTCTGCTTTCCCACTCCCTTCAGGGCTCATTGCTTTGATTCCTCAGACTGTAGTTTCCCTTGGCCAACTGTGTGTGAATCTGGATGAACTTCTATGATTGTGTGTCGTGGGCACACCCCTACATGTGTGTCTGTGTTTCATTTGCAAGTCTATGTGTGTATGTTTGTGTAGATGAATATTAAAAGAGTCTACAGTGCTAAACAACTGGCAAGGAGCTGAGTGGTGGCCCAGGGTCTTGCTCCTCTGATTACTCCACAGGCTAAGACTACTAAAGGAAGGCCTTTGGGACAGAGCTAGTGGATCTCTTCCTTGAAGGAAAGTAATAATAATACCAGGAGAATCCCCAAGACATGATTGCCTCTTAGACTTTTTTTAATTAAACATAAATATTCTTATCTCCCATTTCCCTTTCATCATCACAGTGATAGTTCTCACCCTGTCCCCACTCCTTGGGCCCAATGTTTTCTGAGTGTGTAAGGAAAGCAGATGGATTCAAGATAGTAGCCATCTTGAGGTCTCAGGGAATGACTGGCCATCTTGGCAGCACTTTCATTGGCCAAATGAAGTGTCTCTCAAGGGAAGGCAGGACAAGATGGGATCTGTTGTCCTTCATCTTGACCTGCCCTGTACTACCTTATCAGTGCCACCGGTCATCTTGAAATACCTTCCCTCAAGAGCTAGAAATGACTTTCATCCCTATTCCTTAGTGCTGTCACCCCCCTCAACCTCATCTCTCTGCAAAGGTCTGCCTACCACCTTGAATCGTTTACACAAGAGAACAGATGTACATGCTGGCCATATTGCTCCCATCTGAGGCATCCCCTTTGGCTGAGCTGACTGGGTATCAATGATCCTGGCAATTGTTATTCTCTTTGCCTCCTTCACTCAGTGTTCAGTATTGGAGGATTAAGGTTGTCAGTTTGTTCTGGCACCTCAGAATCCAGAACAGTCCATTATGGCAAGTTGAAGATCCCAGGCCTCTTCAATTGGAGAGTGGTCACACATGAGTCTGGAGTCGCTGGTGGGTGGGTGTGGGGAAGGCAGCATATGGAGAGGGGGGTGTTCCAGAGTTCAGATCTGGGGGTCCAAAGGAAGTGGGTTTGATGTAACTGGTGAAAGCTCGAGGATGAGGTGTGGTGAGATAACCTGCCCGGGCTCTGTACAATCTGCAGGGGGGCACCATGTCTAGGTGTGGATTGAAGTCATAGAAAGTAGGGGTCCCTGGAAGTCCAAGGGGAGATGGGGGTGGCAGGAAGAGGCCTCCTCCAGGAGCTTCACCAAGGCTCAGGCTCACACTGACCCCTCGAACCTTGTAGTAACCGTTGGTTGGGTCCTGAGGGGACAAAAAAGGACTTGCTGAGATATGGGACAGTACAGAGAGGTGAGGATGGGGAGACACACTGAGAAAGAGCCAGATCTAGAGACAAAAAAGACAGAAATGAGAGCAGGCAGAGACCCAAAGACAGACAGATATATAGACAAGCAGAGAGGCAAACTGAGAAAAACAGCCACAAAAGACAAAAGTAAAGAAGGAGGCAGGCAGAGATAGAGACAAAAAGAGAGCAAGAAACCAGGCATAGTGTGCACGACTGGAATCCCAGCACTTGGGAAGCTGAGGCAGGAGGATTGTTGCAAGTTTGAGACCAGCCTGGGTTACAAACTGATCTCAAGGCCAACCTGACCTGCATAGCAAGACCTTGTCTGAAAAAAACAAAAAACAAACAAAAAGCAACCAAAAAAAGAGAGTGCAAGATGGAGACAGAGGGCCGGGGATATAACTGAGTGCCATAAGTGCCTGCCTGGCAAGCACAAGGTCTTGAGTTTGATTTCCAGTACAAAAAAAAAAAACAGAGGGATATAGGTTTGCTGAGCATTAGCTCTGTGACTGAGGAAAGCACAGGCAGTGACAGGGGCTGTGACAGGGGAACTCAGCACAATACTATGCTGTGATGGAGAAGCCCAGCTTAGAGTGATTGTGGCATGATGGGAAAAATACAGCCAGAATCACAGGACCCTTATGAGGGAAGCATAGGTTCCCTAGGTTCCCTAGAACAAGCAATGTCTGGCCTGAAATTGGAAGAATAAAGGAAGCAATCAGATGAATGTGATAAGGGTAGAAGTGTTTCAGGCCAAGAAAATAGCATGTGCCTGGTGTGGAGGAAAAAGGACTGGAATCAGTGAGGCTATACTGAGATGCGATTCCAAAGAAGGAACAGGTCTGAGGAGACATACAGTATGAGACAGTCAGACAGAGCAGGGGTAATCAAGGAGATACATTTAGGAGGCCTGAAACATGACTATAGTGGAGCTGGATAAGATGACCCAGGAGGCAGGAGAGGGGCTAGGTCTTCCTCCCAGGAGAATTAAGTAATGAAAAAGAAGGAACAGAGCATGACAAAGGGACCCTACTTTCTCAATGCTCACCTTGGTCTCCAGAGCCTCTTTCTCATCCAGAATCAGGTCACTGTGGCCATTGGGTACAATGGGACCCTGGGGAGGGAACACAGTGAGAAGGAATTATCAGATGATCCTCTTGCCCCAGAGTCAGATCCCAATGACCTGGCAGTGGAGGCCAGGCAGGAGGGAAACCTGGAAGCACCTGCACTGGGGTCTGGACTCAGGAAACAAGAGGGCAGTGCAGATATATTGGGCCTAAGGAATCAGTGCTCAGGGGCATGTGTGGGCATGGGGGACATCAGGACCTGGAGTCACTGTTAGACTAGGGCAGTATTTGAGTTTGAGGATACAGTTGGACTAGGACACTATTGGGTCTGGGCACCCTGGCCTCTTACTCTATCCTCGCTGCTGCCTGTCTCCTCTTCCCCAGGACCTCGTGAACTGGAGCCATCACTGCTTCCTGGGATTCGCACCAGGTTCTTTTGCTTGGAGAAAGAGGCTAAAGCCCAGACAGAGAGAGGTGGAGGTAAGCAAATGGGCAGGGTCACAGTTTGTGGAGACCAATAATCAGGAAGACTAGAGGACAGGGCCAATGGCTGGGGAGGCTGGGAACCAGTAAGAACCTTGGTGTGTGTGTGTGTGTGTGTGTGTGTGTGCATGTGTGACCTTGAAGAGGCCAAGTTAATACTGAGGAGGGAGCTAGGGCCTGCAAATGAGCCCAGTGTAGGGCTGGAGACTGGGCTGGAGCCAGTCCCCAAGGCCAGCAGTTAGTGGGCAGGGAATGTGGGGCTGGAGGGTTGGGGTTCATGGAGAGGGGATAGAGGCAAGGCTTAGGCACTGACACTTGCCGTGGCGCCAGCAGCAGAGAGCAACCCCAGTGATGATCATAAGAAGAGTCGTGGCTGCAGCTGCTACTCCAGCCACAATCCGCACAGTGGGAAGCAAGTCTGTAGGGAGTAGGAGAATCCTGAGAAGGCTGAGCCACAGCTGGAAAGAGACTCCAGGCTTGGGTCGGTATCCCCTGGACTCAAAAGTTCACCAAGCTGGGAGATTCCCAAGGTTTATAGTTCTTAGTTTGTAGTTTAAGGGCTCGTGAATTTGAAGCTCCACAAATTTGAGAATATGGAAGTTCAAATTCCCTGACTTTAGAGAAATCTTAGAGCTTGAGGCTTCACAGCATCCCATATTTATAGGTTCCTTTCTTTGGGGTTCCCAAGTGTTAGGGGTCTTTTAGTGTAGGATTCTGTTTTTGAGGGAATGTATTGTTGGGGGGTGGTCTCAAAATTCAAGAAACCTATAGTTTTGAGGTTTCCAAGGTTCGGGGACTCCATTTGAGAACCTTATAGTTTAGAAGGCTTGGTCAGGGGATCCCTGTGTTTGTGGGGTTCGAATCCCCAGATTTGGGGTCTGTAGGACAGTATCTCACCTCTTCGGCCTAGGTGGATCTGAGTGCCTCCCTCCCCCAGCCGGTTCCGGGCACTGCAGTTGAAGCCCCTCTTAAAGTCAGACTCCTGTGTCCCCGAAATATGCAGCACAGAGATCAGGCCTGGACCCCGACCCCCAGGATCCCCTGAGGCTGGGAAAGTCTCCACCAGGAATCTGCCTCTGGACCCCACTTCCAGGAAGCCTTCATCCCAAGTCCAGACCTAAGGGCAGGAAAGAACAAAAAACAGGAAAGCGAGATCATTGAGGAGGTGGGAGCCCAGAAGAACTGTCAGGATGCCCAGAAAGTCAGAGGAACTCAGAGCCACATCAGGGGTCCAGTGGGAGGTCAAAGACTAAGGAGGAGTGGGTCATGGTAGGGGAGACTTTTCCTTACCACGGCATCTGGGGCAGGGGAGGCAAATACCAGGCACTGGAGGTGGGCTGGGCCCCTCAGGAAGGCTGGTGCAGAATGCAGAGCGGTTACTACTGGGGGAGCTGGAATGGAGATTGTGAACCATTCAAGAGAGCTGATTCTGAACAAAGCAAGACCTGGGCACTCCACTAATCCCAACCAACCAGGCCACAGGCCAGCTTCTCAACTTACTCTGATCTGCCTCAGGGCTTTCCGGGGATCCAGCTCTAATCACTAGACTCTTTCATCTATCAGCTCATTTCAAGGCCAAGCCCACTCCCATTAGACTTGCTCCTCTGCCTACTCACTAGCTCTGAACCCTCCGGGGCTCACCGTTCACAGTCAACCTCGCCTCAGCTGTGCCGCCCCCCAGGCCTGAGTGGCCTGGCTCTGCTCTGCACACATAGTCGCCTGCATCCTCAGGTGCCACCGATGGAAGTCGCAGGGTAGGCCCGGAGCTCAGCACCTGGGATAGGGAAGAGGCATCAGAAACCAGACTGCCAGGAGGCTGAACCCACCCTACTGTGAACTACTGGCACAGTCCCCAGATTGAGCGTCACCTGTGTACCACCACGGCGGGTCCAGGTTATCCGGGGGAGGGGGTTCCCACGCCAAATACAGCTGAAGGAGGCATCTTCCCCCACATCCACTGACTTGGCTTCCGGCCTTGCTTGCAAAACTGGCCCAACTGGAGGAGGGAGAGGAAGGTGAGGGCTAAGTCAAGGGATCAGCCTCTCAGAAAACAAGCACAAGGGTTCAGCTGTCAGTTCTCAGTCCACAACACCCCTCCTACTAATTGTCCACGCCCACAGGCCCTGGACCTGCCCCTGGCCCACTTCAGACTGAACCCACACAGCCAAATTCTGCTTGCTTGTTTGCTTCCTTCCTCTCTCTCTTTTCTTATTTCTTGTTTATTTGTTTGTACCAGGGATCGAATTCAAGGCCGTCTCACTGAGCTACATCTCCAGACCTGTTTTTTTTTTCTTTTTTTTGAGACAGTATCTTGCTAAATTGCTAAATTGCCCAAACTGGATTTGTAATCTTCCTGCCTCAGCCTCTGAGAGGACTGGCTGGGATTATTACAGCCCTCCATCACCACTCCTGGGCCCTCTCCTCTCATAACCCGCCCAGCCACGCCCACCTTAGCCACACCCATGGCCCCGCCCCTGCTCACACAGCACGTCCAGCGCGGTGCTGCGGTTGGCGCTACCCACAGCGTTGCTGACCTCGCAGGACACGGGTTCAGTCAAAAACGAGGCGTCTGCCACAATCTCCAACCTTGGTCCGCGAGCCCCAAGCACGGGGGAGCCCCCCTTTGCCCATCTGCGGAGGTGATGATGCTGTTAATGTTGTCACACCCCTCTCTAAACCCATGCTTTCCCTTCTGAAGAAAGGCCTTTGTCCTCACCTGTAGCCAGTGACGGGAGGCTGGGCTGTGGCCTGACACAGGAAAGTGACCTTCTGTCCCTCCTGAACAGTCTGTGGCTCAGCAGACAGAGTCACCACTGGAGGATCTGGGTGGGTGGGGAAACCTTTGGCCTCCATTGCAGTCCATTCCCCAGTCCCTCCAACCCAGGAACCACTCTAGTCCCTTTCTCCTTTGAGCCAGGAGTCTGAGTTTCAAGTTCCCAATTCTCCCAGGTGGCCCATTGTGCCATCTTTTTGTCCTGTCCTGCTCTCTATCCTGGAATCCAAGACCTGGCTTCCTCCTACCTCAGGGACCCCAAACCCACAGACCCAGAAGTCCAGGCTCCACCCCCCTCTTCTAAAGCCAGCTGAACTCACACTGTAGGCTCAGTGTGACAGCTGTGTCCCTCCCTGTGGGCAGGGCCTGGCTCCGGGCTCTGCAGACCAAAGTAGCTCCATCATCATGGCTGGAAGGGGTCAGGAATAATGTGCTCTCCACTGACCCAGTGATTCCTTCCTTCAGCAGAGTCTGGAGGGTATGAATAATAACAATGACTTTATCTAGCCTTTATACAAAATAGTGCTAACTATGTGTCAGGCACTCTTCTTGGTACTTGTAAGTATTATTTTGTTTAATCCTATGAATACTCTATAAAGTACCATTCCACTATTATCCCATTATACAGATAAGGAAACTGAAGCACAGAGAGGTTAAATAACATAACAGCAAGTGGTTGAGGCAGAATTTGAATTTGAGTAGTCTGGCCCCAAACCCCTCACCCTAAATCACATTTCAAGAGAGTCAACCCTTGAACTTCACCCTCCTTCTCTTTTGGATGTCAGAGAAGACCCCAAATTTCACTGGATGGGGAGGGGTTGGCAAAAGGATTTTGACCTGACCTTGTGGAAGGTAGTCCCATCCAGTCGGACTCCATCTCGGAACCACAGAAGCTCCTGGTTAGGGCGGGCAACCCCTCGACTCCGGCAGGTCAGGTTTGCAGGAACACCGACAACCAGAGACACAGAGGGCCCACCCAGCACCTGGGGGGGTTCTGGGGGCACTAAATAGTAAAGATATGGGCAGAACTAGATCTTGGGCCCAGAGATTCTTGTCTTCTCAGCTGCAATCCACCACCCCCTGGGTACCCTGAACTGATAGTTTGAGCTAGTACTGGCTCCTCCCTCCTAACCCCCCACCCCTACCACTCCCCAGCTCCCAAGAAACAGGTGAGCTGAGCCTTTACCCAGCACTCGCAGTTGGGCTGGTCGAGATCTGAGGCCTGCTTGTGTAGCCTGACATTCATATGATGCCTCATCCTCTAGCTCCACGGGCCTAATGTGGAGATCATGCTGGCCGCTGGCTGCATTCCCCGATATCCAGTACCGGGACCACCCTGGAATCAGGGAAGGGATAGTCACATCGTGATTCAGAGTACCTTGCATCAGTCCCTCATCCAGACATCCTTCACCAGAAAACTGGTGCATTCATTCCACAGGAAGCACAGACACTCTGTGCTTCAAAGTGTGCTCTGATCTGGGTGTGGGAATATCAGCACTCGGGAAGGCTGAGGCAAGAAGATCACAAGCTCAAGCCCAACTTGGTCAACTTATCAAGACCATGCCTTAAAGCTAAAAATTAAAAAGGGCTAGGAATGTAGTTCAGTCCAAAAGCCCTAGGTTCAACCCCCAGTACCAAAGGCTGGGTTGGAGGTAGGGGATGGGGAAGTGTACCCTGGATCCAGGGAGACTCTAACATAAGGTAGACTCTGTTCTAAGATAGACACTGCCAACTTTGGGACCATGCAGTTAGAAAGCAAAACGAGAAAATAATTGTGTAAACATTAGGTACTACCTCTAGGCTATGATAGGGAAAAGGAATAGGGGGCTTACAGGGAACTGGCAGTGATCTAGTGTGACTGTTTATAATTATTTGGCAACTTGTCCATCTAGGCTACTGCACTTTTCTGTATTTGTACCCCCAAACTATATGGGTCATTCCCAAAGAAGCAGCTCAAAAACCTCATTCCCAAATGTCCGTTTTAGTCCATCAATTTCCCAAAGTTGAAAATATCAGGACGGTAATATCGGATACAGCCCAACTGACAGCAGCTCCCCGCCCCCTCCCCGTGACAGCCTCACCTGGCAAGTCCCTTTCGCCGCCTAGAGCCAGCCCATCCTTAGTCCACTGCACAAGCCCCCTGTACGCCCCCAGAGCACAGGGCAGCCAAGCTTCCTCCCCCAGCAGCGCCACGAGGTCCTCCGGCTGTTTTAGGAAGTGGGGCGACGGACCTAGGAGAATGGGGGTCAGCAGAGCTGAGCTTTGCATATTCAAGAGCTCTCTCATTCAACGACTCAGGAGTCCAGTCCCCAGAATCGGAAACTCAACGCTCCCCGCTTAGCCGCAACAGTCCGGCCCCCTGGTAAAGCGGCGACCCGCAAACTGTATCCGCCTGCTCCCCTCCGGTACCTGCGCGCCCCCTGAAGCAGAAGAGGAGGACGAGGAGGGCGGCGACCAGCATCCTCAGTGTGCGTCCCCCAAGGTCCGCGAGGCTTGGGGGCTGCACTGGCTTCCCTCCAACTTCTCACTGCGCGGCACACCTCTCCCCACCCCGGATCGGAACCCCCTTCGGGCCCCACTCTTCGCGTGCAGCGGCTGGAGACCCCCTGTCACTGCCCCGGGTTCCCGAAGTCTACTCATCCACAACCTCGGTCGGTCTGAAACGCCTGCCAGTTCTGCGCCCCAGAATCTGCAAGACCCTGGGGCTGGGGAGTGGGGTGGAGGGAGCCAGATCCCGCTCGCCCCGCCCTCGCCCGGCCCCTGGGAGACCCGCCTCTTCCCATTGAGAAACTCCCGCTGCCGGGACGCGGATGAATGGGGTACGCGGGGCGGGGGCTGCTCCGAGGGCGGGCGCCTCAGCCCAGAGGGGCCCGGGAGTCGGAACACCTGGATCTAAGGAGGGGGTCGTGCCTAGGCTGGACATCTGCGCCCTGTGTCCCGCCCGGGTGTGTGTGTCGGGGTGAGGGCTGGGGTGAGGAGGAGGGAAGGGGGAGAATGGAAGAAAGTTGCTCAGCTCGGATCCTGGAGGGACGGCGCTGAGTGGAAACTGAGCTATAAATGGGAGTCCCTAGGGTCTCGCCAGTTTCCGCGCCCTGGGGAGGCGCGGCCCAGTACTTCCCTGGGGTTGAGGGTCGGGGAGAGGGCACTGGGTCCCGGAGTCCAGCTAGGATCCCCGAAAAAGGGGGCTCAGCTCCCCACATTTCTGAAAATATCTTTCTGCTGCCTTGTTATCGCCTCAAAGCGTAGCACGTCCTAAGATTCAGGAATCCAGGACCCTGCCCCTTCTTTCCCAGGACCCCGCAGTTCCGTTCCTGCCCGTCTCCACTGTAGCCGATGGGGCCCCTCCGGCCTCGGTTGCCGGGCGACGGCTGGAAGGCGGTGGTGGCCCGGCTCCCAAGCAGGGAGGCTGGGAATTGCGCAGCTTGTCCTGACGGCTCCATGCAGTCCAGCTGGGACGTTCCCACGCTGCGCAGCTGGCCAGGCAAGGGGGAGGGACCCTGAGCTTACAGAAGGGACTGAGGGACTGGGACCCTGGGTCTGACATTCGTGGACCTGTAGCAATTGAAAGTCCACATTCAGGTCCTTAGATGTTCCTGGGCTGGGGCTTCTGCATACCTACATGGCAGGGGGTTGGACCTCAAAGGCTGTAGGGGACTGGTGGCTCTGCTGGCTGAGATGCTGATGATCCGGACTCCCTGTGCCATAAGGCACGCAGCATGGGACTGTTAGCCCAGGGTCAGAATATCTGGTCTTAGGTCTTAGAGCCAGTGGATTTAACCACCAATCTCTCTCCCTCCCCCGTACAGGCCCAGGAGGATTTGAAAATCAACAGAGAGTGAACATCTGGCCTGTGTATTCCAGGCGAAGGCCAGAGGATTACAGACCGGAACTCAAGGGTCCTTGGAGAGAAGGGCTGGGAGTCTGGACTACTGAGTCTGAGAGAGGGTGCTGGGGTCCTAGTTCTGGGGTCCTGAAATTCTGCTTCTATATTGTGAATTCAGCACTTGGATTTTGAAATAGGGTGGGCTTGGGTGTAGGGCTCCTGTGTCTTGGGGAGGAAGTCAGGTGATGAAGCTGTTTTTCCAGACACCTGCTGTTGCTTCCCCTTCCTTGCTCTCTGGAGCCACAGGCATTAAAAAAAAAAAAAATTGAGTTGAATCCCAGGAGCATATAGAGAAGGAAAACAGCCAGGGTGGAGGATAGCAGGTTTGTGCTAATTAAAGGTCCCTATAACTGATAGCTTTACACCCTGGCCCTCCGGAACACCAACTGGTGAGGGTCCCATGACAACCCCCCAGGTCTGCCTCTTGCCCATTTCCCAGGAGGTATTGGGGGGCAGTTGAGAAAGGGAATATGGAAGGAGGGGAAGGAAAGAATAATGGGGAGCATAGAAGAGTATCAAGGGTAGAGCTTTGAGGGCTCAAGCCAGATGCTTCATCTTTTTCCTAGAGGAGGACCAGGGAGGGGGGTCTCAGGAAGGGGGAAAAACGAACAGTTGCAATTCCTGCAGGAGATAAGCAGGCAGAAGGAGCTTAACCCATGCAAGTATGTATGTGCACACTGGGGTGGGAGGCCAGGCTAGGCAGCATATGGTTATAAATGCAGGGATGTGAGGATCAGGACTTGAAACTAGAGAAACTAATGAGAAAGAGGCACAGGCAGAGACTGACAGAGAAATATTTATTGAGCTCCTGGTGTGCAAGAGACAGAATGCAGGGTAGCCAGAGTGATCAAGATGAGAACAGAGACAGAAGACAAAACAGAGACACAGAAGCATAGAGACAGTGAAATAGTTAAAGATTTAATGAGGAGAGAGAGAGAGGTCTCAAAGAGGTGGAGAAAGATAAATCAAGATGGCTAGAGAGACCACACAGAGAGGGAAGGAAGAGATGGAGAAGATGGAAATAGGGACAGAAGGATGCTCACATGGCCTATGCCAAAGGGCGCCCCCCTGGCTGCTGGCAGATCTGAACTCTGGTTTTCATTACCACCTCTGAGTGCCCTGCTCTCTGTGTCCTCATGCTGAACATGGCTTCACACACTCACTCCCGCATGCACTCACAGATCACACTGCACTCTGAGCCCCATGCTCACACACTCATAGGGGTACACTCACGCCTATATGCACACAGATAGTTACACCTCTCTCCCACACTCTCCCAAGTTCACACACACTCTTGCACACTTCTGAGCAAAGATCCCCGATGTCGCTGACCGGCTGATGTCCACTCAGGGAACCAAGGGACTTGCCAAGGTCATGCATCTAAGCAGGGAAGAGCTGAGGAGCCATCTGCCCACATTGCCCAGCTCTCTGCTCTCCATGCTGAACTGGGAGATGGTCCAGGTTTGACCTGCTCTCCCAGGCCCTCGGGGTCAAGGGGCTTGGGGAGGCACTGAAGAATATGTCTGGCATGTGCTGACAGGGGATTTCTTGTTCCAGCTGGGCTGGGAGGAGTCTGCTGGGCAGTGGTAGGAGCTGGAGGCTCAGGAGGGTTCTGGGGGAGCAGTAGTATGAGAGGGAAGCTCAGGCTGGGTCCGAGGACTGGCTCATGGCAGACGCTGAAAAATCGGCCTCTTGGCTCTCCTGGGCTCAAGGGGCCACTGGCCTCTAAGCAGCAAGTACAGGTGAAGGGGCTGTGAGTGGTTCAAGAAGAGCAGAGACAGGGTAGAGGAGAGAAGAAAAAGAGATTGTTGCAGAAAGAGAAGCAGGAAGGGAGAAAGGGAAGGAGAGAGGGAGAGAGAGAAACATCAGGAGTGAGGTGGCAGACTGAGAGAGACTTCTGGAAATAAAGAGAGGGAAAGTTAGAGAATTAGGTAGAGGAGACCCTAAGATAGAGAGCTGAGGAGGGGTGAAACAGAAATAAAGAGTACTCCGGGGGAGGAAAAAAAACAGAGAGAAGGGGGGAGAGAAAGGGAGAGGGGAGAAAAGAGAGAAGAAGAAGAAGGGGTGGAGGAGAAGGAGGAAGAAGAGGAGGAGGAGGGAGACAAAGACACAGAATGAAGGACCTGTAGACAGACCTAGGCATATGCAGGTGGCAGATAATGGACATTGTGGCAGCCATGGTCAGAGGCACTGAGATGGCTCTGAGGACCCACGTCGGGACACCCCTGCTGTTCATGGGGATGCTAATCACAGGTGAGTGGGATCATGACCTTGTACCCAGTGTCTGCTGGCTCTTGTTTCCCCCACCTTCTCCCCTAGACTGACCCTCTGTCCCTTCCTCTGCTCCCAGGGCTGACCCAGTCACCAACCTCTGCCTCAGTCCCTCGAGGCTTCTGGGCCCTACCTGAAAACCTGACAGCCATTGAGGGGGCCACTGTGGAGTTGAAGTGTGGCATCAGCACACCTGGTAGCATGGTACAGTGGGCCAAGGATGGCCTGCTGTTGGGTCCCAACCCGGGGATCCCAGGTTTCCCGAGATATCGCATGGAAGGAGACCCTGCTAGAGGTGAGGGGATCAGAGTCTGGGACTCCAAGCCACCAGCAGAGGCTGTGGTCCTGACCTGGGGGGCCCATCCACAGGTGAATTCCACCTGCGCATTGAAGCATGTGACCTCAGCGACGACGCAGAGTATGAGTGCCAGGTTGGCCGCTCAGAGACAGGCCCTGAACTTGTGTCTCCCAGAGTGTTCCTCTCCATCCTGGGTATGGGTGAGAGACCCCCAGGACCTAGGAGTCAGGGCTCGGAGCCCCTCCTCCCTTAGACTCTGGGTACAGAACTCATTTCCTGAGCAAGGAGTCTTGACCCAAATCTTCATGTCCTTCGGGGGGGCTTATTCCAGACCCTTTCTCTCCAGTTCCCCCCAAGGTGCTTCAGATGACCCCTGAGGTGGGGACCACAGTCACTTGGGTAGCTGGGCAGGAATATACGGTCAGCTGTGTATCTGGAGATGCGAAGCCAGCACCTGACATCACCTTCCTCCAGAGTGAGTGTTTGGGAATTGAAGGGGGTGAATCCCTGGAGTAGGGATGGGGTCCAGACTAATGCCCTCTTGGGGCCCAGAAAAAATGTCATCCCTGAGGTAGACACTTAGGGGCAGGCAAGGGTGTTGCTGAGGCCCACAGGCAAACTGCTGGATGGGAGGAGGTGTCCAGGGGAGGCATCTAGGGGAATGCAGCACTGCTGATCTGGGGCCCAGGACAAGCTGATGCTCAGGTGAGACACAGGCAGTGATGGCAGTGCAGAAGTGAGAAATGGATCGCTTCTTGGTCTATTGGCTAAGATCAAGTGTAGAAATGAGAAATGGAGGCGATGGGGGTGCTGGATACAACCAGGAGGGGATGCGAAGGGAAAGACACAGGACGTTGCCCCCCCTCTGGACTCTGGTATTCAAGGGGTCCTGAATGAGGGAGAGGACATAGCTGGCACCCTCACTAGGAAGGGGTATAGTATCTACCCCAAGACTTCCAGAACGTGCTTCCCAGAATCTATCTTTGGGGGAACCCATCAACCCTGCAGCCTTCTTGTTGCCCCAAGGTGGACAAACAGTATCCAGCATCTCTATCGACGTGAGTGAAGGGTCCCGGGAGAAAGTCTTCATCACAGAGGCCACAGCTAGGTGTGTAGGTTGGGGACCTCCTCTCTCTTAAACCTGACCCATGAGAGTCCTGTACTTTAGGAACTCAAGCATGGAACTAGGGTTGGGTGTGAGTATCTGGGGCCCATTTCTTTTTGCGAGGGAGACCCAATTCTTCACTTGGACAGTCAAAATTTTGTCATTGGAACCCCAGTTCTTGGGTATCAGACACAAAGATTTAGGCCAGGTGTGGCACTCTGAAGCCCTGAATCTCTCCCTTGGAACTCTAGATCTTAGGAGAATTCATATGGAGACAGAGACCAGGCATGGGGGACCCTACCTCTTCACCTTCACCTTCCTAAAGTTCAGATGATGACTCTGACTCTAGTAACCTAACTTCCTATCCCAGGGTGACACCCCAGAGCTCGGATAATGGGCAGTTACTAGTGTGTGAGGGGTCCAGCCCAGCTTTGGTCAGCCCCATCAAGGCCTCAATCACCATGAATGTTTTGTGTAAGTGGACAGCTGAGCTACCGTGGGCACTGAGGGTAGAAAGCAGGATTTGAGGATCCTAAGGGATCACAGGGATTATGGAAAATTCAGGCAAAGAAAAAACGTGAGAGTGCCAGATGTGCTGGTGTATGCCTATAATCCCAGCACTCGGATTGCCTTGAGTTTGAGGCCAGCCTGGGCTACATAGTGAGTTCAAGGCAGCCTGAACTACATACCAAAACCCTGTGTTAAGGCAGGGTATGGGGACTAGAAAGACTGGATGGGCTTCCCAGGCCTGAGTGACTGCTGGTCTCTAGTCCCCCCAGGGCCTCCTATCATTGAGTGGCCAGGCCTGAATGAGGGGCTTGTGAGGGCAGGGCAGAACTTGGAGCTACCATGCACAGCCCGAGGAGGAAACCCACCGGCTACACTGCAGTGGCTGAAGGTGAGGACAGACGCAGACATGGGTGTAGGGGAAGGGCAGGGGCCAGGAGCTGGCTCTGAGCTAGTTTAGGCCTGTTCCTGTCTCCAGAATGGCCAGCCTGTGCCCACAGCATGGGGCACAGAGCATGCCCATGCCACTGCTCGAAGTGTACTCACAATGACTGTTCGGCCAGAAGACCACGGAGCCCAAATCAGCTGTGAAGCCTACAACAGTGTATCTACAGAGACCCAGAAACGAAGCGTCACACTGCAGGTCACCTGTAAGTTCTGATATCAGCTGTCCATCTGTCAGCTCCTGTGCCAGTAAACCTTCTGTTTGTGCCCCCAAATCATGCCTGTCTGATGTCAGAGGCCTTATCATTCGTTCCCCATCCTCTGTCTGTTTGGAGTGGTATTGATGACTCCTGCCTGGTCACACATCTCTCCTCTGTCCATCTGTCCTGCAGTTCCTCCCAGTGCTATAACCATCTTGGGATCTGTATCACAGTCTGAGAACAAGAATGTGACACTTTGCTGCCTCACAAAGTCCAGCCGCCCTAGGGTCCTGTTGCGATGGTGGCTGGGTGGGCGGCAACTGCAACCCACGGAGGAGACAATCATGGATGTGAGAAGGGGGCCAGGCCCTGGGTCCAAGCCAAAAGGGGGCTGAAGGCACAAACAAGGGTCTTGGACAAGGGCTCCGATCTCCAGGCCTGGGAGATGAGGAGGTGGAGATGCTTCATGTGTCCCTACTGGGGTCTAGGGTGGTGGACCAGGCCTCTCATATCATGATTGGGGCACCTCAGCCTCCAAGTCTAAAGCTTGCTACCTGCTAGGGCCTGCATGGTGGTCACATCTCTATGTCTAACCTGACCTTGCTGGTGCGTCGGGAAGACAATGGCCTGACCCTCACCTGTGAGGCCTTCAGTGATGCCTTTGCCAAGGAGACCTTCAGGAAGTCTCTCATCTTGAATGTGAAATGTGAGCCACTATCCTGGCCCAGGAATACTGCAGGCCCCCAAACCCCTCCACCTCAGGCCCCAGCCCAGAATATCCTTCCTGCTTCTCCTCCCAGATCCTGCCCAGAAGCTGTGGATTGAGGGACCCAAAGAGGGGCAGTACTTCCGGAGTGGGACTCGGGTGAGGCTGGTGTGTTTGGCCATCGGGGGCAACCCAGACCCCTCCCTCACTTGGTATAAGGTTGGTGCCAAGCAAGGGCTGTGGGGTGGCCAGGCATGTGGGGGAAGGACAAAGGTCTCATCTCCTTCAAAATCATGAGAAGACACAAATTTCTTGAAACATACTGGAGATTCTGGATTTCGGAAGGGAACTGGAAAAAACACGAATGCCACAAGGTAAATGGAATTCTAGGACATTTCTAGGAGTCCTGGGAACACAGTTCCCAGATAAAAGAAGGAATTCTGGATCAAGATGGGGAATTATACAGATATGGCAATTAATCATATTTAAGTTAAAGGAAATTCTGGTGAAAAAAATGTCAAAGTTCAAAGGAAATGTCAGGAAACTTAGGGAAACGTTATAACCTATAAAAGCTAGTTATTGTAGGGGGGAAGACTTGTAATTCCACAGAATATTTAAAATCTATTAATACTAAACTGAATTCTTGAAATTCATTAGAAAATGAAATTCCATTTTAAAAAGAACATTTAACAGACTTCTGGGGAAATCTTGAGACCACAAGAAATTCTGGGGGTGGGTTTACAGGAGTGACAATGGAATTATATTTTAATTGAAAAGAATTCTGAGAAAATGTCAAGAATTTGGGCAACGCAAAGGATTCTAGTAAAAGATTAAGCTATTAAAGAACTATCGGAGAAAGATTCAGAAATCTGTGAAGAAACACTGGAATTAAGAGAAAGGTTCGCCAAAGAGGGGAAAGTGAGAATTTTTCAAGAACAAGAACTAAGTGATAAGTGAAAACAGAAGGAATTCGGCACAAGGTTTGGGGATTTCAAGGGAGTTTCCTGGAACGTAGTGTTTGGCAAATAGTGCGGTTATAGTTTTGGGGGCTGGGAGCGGGGGTGTCAGGAGGCCCAGGGGAGGCAGGACACACTCGGGGGCTGGGTGTGCTCCATTCCAGTGGCACTCCTTTACCTGACGGGGTACCCGCTGGTGGGGCGCCTTTCCGCCCCCATGGGAGCGTCTCAGAGCTGGGTGGGGGTGGCGGGGCTACCCGCGGTCCCCCAGCCAGGTCCGGTCTTCAGGACGCGCGCACCGTGACGGAGCCGCGGCCGCCCCAGGAGCCACGGCGGGTGCAGCTGGGAAATCTGGAGAAGTCCGGGAGCACCTTCTCCCGCGAGCTGGTGCTGGTCCTGGGCCCGCCAGACAATAAGGCCAAGTTCTCGTGCAAGGCGGGCCAGCTGAGCGCGTCCACGCAGATCGTGGTGCTATGTGAGGGGCCGCGCGGGGCCGGGGGCGGGGCCGAGGCCGAAGTGGGGGCGGGGCCGGGTAGGGGCGGGGCCGGGGACTCGAGGCGGGGCGAGGCCGGGACTGGAAGCCACGGAAGTGGGCCGGGTCGCCTCCTCACTTCTGAGCCTCTCTCTTCCGCCCTAAGTTCCCCCAACTAACGTGACGATCCTGGCCAACGCGTCATCGCTGCGTCCAGGGGACGCCTTAAATTTAACGTGTGTCAGCGTGAGCAGCAACCCACCAGTCAACTTGTCCTGGGACAAAGAAGGTGAAAGGTGAGTGTGCGAGGCCCCGCCCCTCCCAGGCATGGCCACGCCCACCGAGTTGTGGTCACGCCCACTCCCCGCCCCTTGCTTATCCTAATTCCCTGCCTGGAGCACAGGTTGCAAGATGTGGCAGCGCGGCCGCTGAGCGCCCCGTTCAAAGGCTCTGCTGCGTCCAGGAGCGTTTTTCTTCGGGTGTCATCCCGTGATCACGGCCACCGCGTGACCTGCCGAGCCTACAGCGCGGAGCTCCGCGAAACCGTGAGCTCCTTCTACCGCTTCAACGTGCTATGTATGTACACCGACAAAACCCAGTCTTTCCTTCTCTCTCTCACCCTAACTACTCCAATCTTCACTTTGACACGGTCCTTGATCCCTGTCTCGAATCTTGCAACTTTCCTAGTCTTTCTCCTGACCCTGCATGAACACCAATTCTGCTGAACCTCCCATCATACTTTTGCCTTCTGTGTTGACCGTTGATCCCTATCCTGACCCTTCTCTCCATCCTTAAACCTGACCCTGTCCCCTATGCTTTTTCTAAATTGGATCTTAATTTCTATCCTGAATATTATTCCTGAGCTCAGCTCACAATTACTTTGTCCATAACCTTAGTCCTAGTTGTGACCCCGACGTTAGCCCTTGAAATTGTCTTTGACCTCAACTCTACCCCTGACTCCAATCTGACCTCTTAACTCCCTGTGGCACCCGCTCTAAAGACCCCCCGCAGTTCCTGGGGGAACAAGTGCTGGTGGTGACTACGGTGGAGCAGGGTGAGGCACTGCTGCCTGTGTCAGTGTCTGCTAACCCGGCGCCCGAGGCCTTCAACTGGACCTTCCGTGGCTATCGCCTCAGCCCAGGTGTGGGGAGTGGGCATGCAGCGGGAAGCAGGCCCCTGATGGTGAGAGGGCCTGTCAACCCCTTACTCTGGCGTTCTTCAGCTGGTGGTCCCCGGCATCGAATCCTGTCCAACGGGGCTTTGCAGCTGTGGAATGTGACTCGCTCGGACGATGGCCCCTATCAGCTGCACTGCCAGAACTCGGAGGGCACCGCAGAAGCGCTGGTGCGGTTGGATGTGCACTGTGAGCCTGGACAGCGCTATAGGAAATCAGGGTCACTGGGACTCCCGCCCACCTTGGAAGCCACATCCACCCAAGGAATCTTGCCTACTGTAGGGTCTCTGCAATACAGAAATTTTACCCACCCAGGAATAAGCACCTCTCCTAAATCCCTTCCATCACGGAACCCTTGTCCACTAGAGACCCAATTTGGAATCTCTACCCAGAAAGGGAACCCACCTTTGGGAAACCAAACTCACTGTGGAAGCCCCACCCTAACATGATTCTGGCAGCGGGTCCAGTACTTACCACACAGGAATGGTAGAGGATAGGGGCAACCTCACCAACCCTGAAAATCTCTAAGAATTCTCCTCCAAGTGCTCCACATAAAGGGCAAACTGTGTCTACTTTCCTAAGTTTTCCGGTCACCTGTAAGATATCTCTCCTACCTAGAGCCATCTCCCACCATGGCCTGTTTGCTGAGCCCAAGTGCCTTTCTCCAAGTCCCTGTCTCCCACCAGATGCTCCTACCATCCGTGCCCTCCAGGACCCTACTGAAGTGGATGTGGGAGGTTCTGTGGACATAGTTTGCATCGCTGATGCCAATCCTATCCTCCCAAACATGTTCAACTGGGAGAGGCTGGTGAGGACCCAAGCTTTGGTGAATGGAGGAGGGGGCAGGGGGCGTGGTTTCTTGATAAGTTTCTTGAGAGTACAGTCCACATCTGTGTGACCCTGCATAACTATATATTCATTGGAGTAAGCCCCAGGAACTAGAGACTGTTTGTTGAATGGCAGAATTGGTGAATGAGTGAGTAGTTAGGTGAGTGGATAGGTAGATGGATAGGTGGGTGGACAGGTAGGCAGGTGGATGAAAGAGTGTAGGATAAAGTGAAAGCAAAAAGATGGGTGGATGATTGAATGAGAACATTGAGTGGATAGATAGATCAGATTAGAGAGTAGATGAGTGGATAAATACACCATCAGTAGAAACATGTCTGGAAGGATGATGGTTGGATCAAGGGATGGATAGATCTGTGTTGATATGGATAAACAGGCAAATGGACAAAAGGCTGAACAGGTGCATATTTATGAGTGTGTACACGTATGAGTGAGTAGATAGGGTGAATGGATAGAGAGCTGGAGGGATGGATATATGGGTGCACAGAAAGAAGACTAATGATTGGGTAAATGGATGCGTGATGAGTGGAAAGATAAATGAATGAATAGGTAGACATTTTTTAATGGTGCCTCAGTCATGCTAGGGAAACTCTACTACTAAGCCACATACTCAGCCTCTAGAAATGGTTCAGTGACTGGGTGGGCTGATGCATAGATGGGTGTGTAGACTGTTCAAGGCATAAGTGGTTAGATAAATGGATGAGTGGTTGGCTAGTTGGTGGAGGAGTGGCTGAACTGGATAAGTGGTTGGATGATAGGAGAAATTTCTACTTCCATAGCTCTTTAGAGGTGATTGTGGCTGGGAGAATGAGGCTGCAGATGGGACATAGTTTGGGGAGTGATGGAACTTAGGCCAGTCCAGGGGCCAACTCCCAGTCTTGGGTCTCCAGGAGGAAGATGAGGAGGACCAGAACCTGGATGACATGGAGAAGATGTCAAAGGGGTCCACAGGGCGTCTGCGAATTCACCATGCCAAACTGTCCCAGGCGGGTGCTTACCAGTGCATTGTGGACAATGGAGTGGCACCTCCAGCCCGAGGCCTGGTCCGTCTTGTTGTCAGATGTATGTAAAACCCAAACCCCAGACTTTAGGCCTCCTACTAAACCCACTGCTTTTATATCTTCTTACATACTTAATGTTGACAACACCCCTGTCTTAGTTGCCCCCCAAGTGGAGCATCCTACTCCCCTAACCAAAGTGGCTGCAGCTGGGGACAGCACCAGTTCTGCCACCCTCCATTGCCGTGCCCGTGGTGTTCCCAACATTGTCTTCACTTGGACCAAAAATGGAGTCCCTCTGGATCTCCAAGATCCCAGGTGAGCTCAGGCCCAACCAGGTGGCATTCCAGCCCAAACTCTGGTCCCCCAGTTCCCTTCTCTGAGCATGCCCCTTCTCTCCAGGTACACTGAGCACACATACCACCAAGGTGGAGTCCATAGCAGTCTCCTGACCATTGCCAATGTGTCTGCAGCCCAGGATTATGCCCTCTTCACTTGCACAGCCACCAATCCCCTTGGCTCGGATCACACCAACATTCAGCTCGTCAGCATTAGTATGATGGGTGGGGGCTGGGAGGATATTGGGAGGCTCCTCTTGGGTCAACTCCTAAGTCCCTGGTTGGCCCCAACCTTGAAGTGTTTCTGACACCTGAAAGGTGTTTATGAAGGAGGAGAGAGGTTTTGCTTACCCTGAAATTCTCATGGGAGACTGGATCTTCAGGGAAACCCACACCCCACAGGCACACACACACACACACACACACACACACACATGCATGCACAAAGATGGGGACATATTGGCTTAAGTAACTGAAAAGTGAGTTTTCAAAGGTTACTGAATCTAGGGTTAGCTGTTATCGGGAACTTTGGTCCATCTCTTAGGTTGGCTTTTCGTATTGGCTTTATTTTAAGCCTTCCCATAGTGGTCTATTAGAATTCCCAGAGGAAATAAAATTTTTCCTGTTCCTAACAGGTGCGTGGGAATTCTAGAATTAAACATCATTGGCTGTATTTGGATTCCAGCTCACCACTGAGCCAAGTATCTGGTCAGAGGAGAGCAACACTGATTGGCCAGGACTGGCCACGTGTCCATCCTACTGGGACTGGGGTTACTTCCATCATAAGCATGTGACCTGAGAATGTGGAAGGTGGTTCTCCATAGGAAATGCAAAGTGTTAATAACTAGAAAAAAAAGATGAAAGGAATGGACATGATATTAGCATACACACAAAAGTGCACTCCACAGCACTCCAGAGGCTAAAGCAGGAGGATCTGGGCTACAAAGTGAGTTCAGGACCAGCCTCTGAATGGCAGAGTGAAACTCTGTCTCAAAAAGACAAAAAAAAATCCACTCCAAGGAATATATCAATATATATCTATATATAGATCTATAGATATTATCATCCTCACTTTTAAAAATTCACATATTTGCTAAAGTTTATTTCTAATCTCCAAACCAATACTCATGGGACTCTTTGGTCACTTGGAGACGTGTAGGGACTTGGAGGGATGAATAGTTTGAATCATCCAGTGTGCATCTTTCTAGCTGAGGTGGAACAAGGTGACACTCTCTCTTCTTGTTCCAGATCTTGAACAGTAAACAATTGTCCTTTTTCTGGCTTATGTAGTGCCCTTTTTCACACTTTTATGCTTTTTGGGGTGTTTTTGCTATATAAAATTGTCCCCAGCCACAAAACTGAAACTATCTAGCATCCTAAATGCAATAAGGTTGTAAAGTGGCTTACAGAAAAAATACTTATCTTACATAAATTTCAATCAGGTCCAAGTGATAGTGTTGTTAGCCATGAGTTCAGTGTGAGTGAATCAACAATATATACTAAGATGTCTTTAACAGAAACACATATGAAACAAGATTGTGTACTCGATTGGTTGATGAAAATGTGTGTAGAGAATTCTGAAAGGACCTAATCCCTCATTTCCCCTAGAAAGGACAGTTTGATATTTTCTAATTCAGTACTCATAGTGACATTATTGAAGAAAATAACCATAAATACTCAGAATCAATTGATTGATTGATTGATTGATTGCAATAGAGTATTAAGCTCAAGACCTTTGCCTTGAGCTATATCCTAGCCTCCCCCTTTTTTAAAAAAATTTGAGACAGTGTCTCACTAATCAGTATGTTTCCTGGAATGAATTTGAACTTGTGATCTTCCTACCTTACCCTCCCACAGTGCTGGGAGGACAGGTGTACACCACCATAAATCATTCTTAGTAAAAACCTGGAGGAAACCTTTCTGTATCCTCTGACTGCTTCTCCCATACTTCTGCCCAAAGGCCGCCCTGACCCACCACTGGGATTGAAGGTTGTGAGCCTGACTCCCCGCTCAGTGGGCTTGGAGTGGAGGCCTGGTTTTGACGGGGGATTGCCGCAGAGGTTCCGCATCAGGTGGGTCGCCGTCGAGGCAGATACAGGATGGCAGGAAGTAAGGGTTGAACTGACTCCTCCCTGTCATGCAGGTATGAGGCGCTGGAGACTCCAGGGTTTCTCTACGTGGATGTCCTACCACCCCAGGCCACCACTTTCACGCTGACTGGGCTGCAGCCTTCCACACGATACAGGGTCTGGCTGCTGGCCAGCAATGCAATGGGGGACAGTGGATTAGGTGACAAGGGAATCCAGCTCTCCATCACTACCCCAGGTAGGAAGGGACCGTGTCGGGGAGGTTGGAGAGTTCCTCAGAGGATTTATAGAGTGATGTAGTGAAGTGGATTCTATTGTTTTTTCCCTTTTACAGATGAAGCAACTAAAATCCAGAGAAGATAAGTAAATGACCAAGGTTACACAGCTAGGGAGAGGTGGCAGTAAGATTGAAACTCAGGCAGATGAGCTCTAGAGACCAGCTTTTAGCCACTACCTTGAGTCTCAAAGTCAGCCGAAAAGCTTACTAAGAGGATAAGAAATACTTAAGGCTTATCTCAGATTCTTAGAATTAATTCACAATCTCTATATCCATCCCTCAGGCCTGGACCAGCCTTCTGGAGAGCCTTATGACCAGCTGCCTACAGAGCAGCCTGCAGGCAAGTCCTCAATCCTGAGTCCCACCTCTCTCCTGAGAGTGGAACCTTCTGGTCCCTGATCCCATCTCCACTTCTTTGTTGGTTGCAACTGCTTAAGACTCAGCCTTGTCCCTGCGGACTCTCATTTTTATCCTTAGCTCTTCCTCTAGCTTAGAGTGATACATTCTCTTTCTTTCTGATTTAGTTTAGTTCTAGCTGAATCCACACTCTGGGAGGAGGCTGTATCAGTTAGCTCTAGCTGCATAACAAACCACCCCAAACATGGTGCATGTAGCAAAACCACACTGTTTCCCATAATTCTTTGAGTCCAGTGGAACAGTTCTGGTCTAGGCTGGTTTGAATCATCTCTACAGTAAGCTGGCAGCTGGACTGGGCCATGTGTCTGACTGTCATCTGTCTCATAATTGGGACAATAGAGATAATAGCCACATATCTCTCCTTGATTTGTTCACATAGAAGTGGTGACAGGTGTATTAGCAATGACAGAAAGGACAAGCTACAGCTTGCCAGCATGTTCCAGAGACCTAATTCTGTCACATTTACTTTTGCTTAATGAAGCTCAATGAAGAGTCAGTGTGGTAGAGTATGATCCAGGAGGGAATATGGTAGGGGAACTGTGACCATTTGGTGGACAGGCTCCTTCAGAATTTGAGAGGAAGGTGACAAGTGACAGAAATTCAGCTATTGCTGACAGTAAAAAGAATTGCTTGGTGAACAAAATTGAACATTGCAGGTGTGGCTGGATTCAGGTGCTCAAACTGTTCACCAGCAATCTGTTTCTCACATCTCTCAATTTGACCTTCATCTGCAGTAGTTTCTTTCACAGATTTTTCTCTCAAGAGGGCAAAGAAGGAGCCAGCCATGGTGGCACACACCTGTAATTCTAGCACTGGAAGAGGCTGAGGCAGGAGGACTGCAAGTTTAAGCCTAGCATGGACAATTTAGCAACTTAGCAAAGAGTCTGTTTCAAAATTTTAAATCTTTTTAAGGCTTGGTGTGTAGCTCAGTGTGAAAGACCTGGGTTCAATTGCTAGTACTGCAAGGGAGTGGGGAGAGCCCTCCTACACTTTCAGCTTTCTTTCCACTTCTTAGTGGCCCACAGAAGTATCCTAATTGTTGTGGCAAAAAGCTGTCCTAGATCAAAGCCGGTCTCTGAACCAAAGGAAAAGGAGCTGTGATCTTATTAGCCAGGCTAGGCCATGTGCCTGTCAGGGAATCCTGCCTGGGCCATAGAGGCCAGGAGCAGGGAAGTGGCTGCTCCCCAAAGGGAAACAAATGCCATGGCTGGGAAATGGATGCCAAGCAGATGTTTACTTAAAAGTCTGTTCTCAGGGACATGGCAGCCTGATCCTGACCGAGGTGAAAGTTGGTGGAAATAAGTCACTCTGCAGGGTGACCTGAAGTGCACCTAACAGGGAAAAACTTTGAAGACAGATCCTTGATTATTTGAAGGCTCAGAATTATGAGTTTGCTTGAGTGATTCTGGAAACTGCTGCTGGTTGGTTTGTGTGGGTGGAAGGTCCAACAAGGGTCGATGATTGGCGGGTAAGTCTGGAGCTATGGGAAGAGACCAGATCGCAGAAGGTCTTGACTTCCCAGCTGGGGAGCTGAACTCTTTTCAATCCATAGCCATTGCTCAGGCAAAGGTAGGACCTGCTGCTAATGCCTTGACTTGGGAAAGGAGCCACTTGCCTTTGGGCAGCAAAAAAGGGTGAGAATAGAGACTCCTGCTCATTCACTTCTTTCATCTTAAAGAAGGGGTTTTGATTACGAGGCATATTTTTTTCTTTCTTTTCATTACTAGAGATCGAATCCAATGAGCTACACTACCAGTCCATTTTATTTTATTTTTTTAATTTTGCAGTACTGGGAATTACACCCAAGGCCTTCACACTAAAATATATCCTCAGCCCTTTAAAATTTTTTTTATTGAGACAAAGGCTCCCTAAGTCACTAAATTACCCAGGTTGGGCTTGAGATCTTGCTCCTTCTGCCTCACCCTCTCAAAGTGCTGGGATTGTAAGTGTGCATTGCCATGACTGGCTGCCCTTTGTATTTTTATTTTGAATGCGTCTCACTAAATTACTCAGGGTGGCTTCAAACTTACAATCCTCTTGTCTCAGCCTCCCAAGTAGATGGGATTACAGGCATGTGCCACCACACCCAGCTAGGGACAGGTTTTCCTCAGTCTGCTCCAGGCATAGAGCCCATTTCCTGAGATCACTGAGGGACATCTTCTCCCTTCCTAGAACCCCCAGGACTGCCCCTGCTGCCTGTGATGTTTGCAGTTGGGGGTCTTTTGCTGCTTTCCAATGTCTCATGTGTTGTGGGGCTCCTCTGGTGGCGAAGACTGAGGCATCTCACTAAGGGTGAGTAGATACCTCCTTCCTGATGGGATAGAGACCCAAGAGTGGTGGAGAACCTCAGGTTATTACATGATGAAGATTTTTCCAGGACCAAGTGGGCTGGAACAGGGTAGACTCTGACTGTTTTCCTATTTTTCCAAGGTATCTCAGAGAAGACAGAGACAGGGTAAGTGGGCATGTTTTCTGTAAAGAAGTCTCTAAGGGAAGAGGTCTGGAGGTGACAGGTGGCAGATATTCAGTATCTAACTGCCATCTCCATTGCGGAAGGTCGGAGGAAGACAGAGTCAGGAATGAATATGAAGAGAGCCAGTGGACTGGGGACCAGGACACTCGAAGCTCTACGGTGAGGGGGGTGGCCTGGACATCCTCATGGACAGGGACAACAAACTCCACCAATAGCTTCAGCTTAATCATTGGCCTTTTCTGGATCTGTGGAAAAGACTTTACTTGATTTCTGTGTGCATGCACATGTGACAGGTTAGCACAATAGAAGTACAGCCACATTACCACTCCTTGAGGGACTTCAGCCCCCAGCTGCCCCCCACACTGGAGGAAGTGGCTTATGCCCAAGGTGAGTTATAAAAACATCGGGATTTCTGCATCCTGTGGTACTGCAGCCATGTAGGCTGGGTGCCCTAATCCTCCAGTTTCCCACCCCACAGGTCTTGAAGAGGAGGACATGGCCTGTTCTGGGCACCTGTATGATGAGGTGGAGAGAATGTATGCCCCACCAGGGGTCTGGGGGCCCCTGTATGATGAGGTGCAGATGGTGAGCAGATTTGTGTTACCAGTGCATCTAGGCTGGTGACCCACTTTGTGCTGTTGTATTAGGGAAGCCAGCTGCTATGATAAAGGGGCCTGATTAATGCAGGGTCTGGAAGAACATTCTGTTTCTTTTTTTACATAGCTGTCAAAGGTGAGCCCTGCTGTACATGCTTATTTGAAACCCAAGTTCTTTCTATCATGTTCCTTTGCCATCTCTTATCACATCCCTTATCCTGGTCTGTGTGGATGGGCAGATTCACTGGCGGTTTCAGCTACAGGAAAGGGAAAAAAGAGAATGTGGTGGAGGTATAATCCAGCTTTATGGCCCAGGTCCAGAAGTTGTACACACCCGTCAGTGAGAACATGGTCACCTGGCCACATCTAACTGCAAGGGAGGCTAGGAAATGTAGTCTTACTTGCAAGCTATATATGCCTCACTACAGTTCTGTTATTATGGAAGAAAAGGGGAACACATTTCCTTGGAGAATTAACTGTCTCTATCACACTGGTTAAGTAGCTAGAAAGAAAAACAATTTGTCTACTCATTTGAAAAGTTAGGAGACAGAATTGTCATTAAGACCAGTGGGACACAGTATTTCCTCCCTAAGGCTTTCTCAGCAAGTCCAGGTTGATGTCCTGAGGTTAGAAATCTTTGAATAAACAGACCACCTATTTCTCAATAGCTTTAAATGCCCACCACTGACACACTAGTCTAGCTTGGGTCATATACTCATTGTTGAGCCAAACATCAAAACAGGTGGCATACACTCAGGAGGCTGAGGCAGGAGGATCATCACATTGTGAGTTCAAGGCCAGTCTGAACTATGTAGCAAGACTCTGTCTCAAGAAACAAAACTAAACCAAAACGGAATAGAACATCTCAATTGGCTTGAATCAGTGCCCACTCATGGGATTAGGGAATAGCAGCCAGCCCTACTCATTTCCCTGCACTGAGAGTGGAAGATGACAGGGAACCCAGGGAAAGTTCAGATAGTGGCTGGACACATGAAAACAGACAGGAACTTTGACCACCCACCCACCCACCCATTGTCTTACGTTAAGAGAGGTGGGGCAGAACACCCTATTCTCTATGTGGCCTTGCTTTGGCATCTTTAGACCAAGGAATTCTCCCTGTAACAACATCCTACCAGGATACACTGTTCACAGATCACAGTGCTGCACCACGAAGGAAATACAATGTGTAGGCACTGTCCATGGTGCTGGGCCATATGTGTCTTCAAAAGAAAGCACAGATGGAGTCTGCAGACTTTTTCTGTACAGGGTCAGAGAGTAAATATTTTAGGCTGATGGGACATATGGCCTTCCTCAAAACTACTAAGCTCTGTCATAGCAGGTAAAAGCAGTTGTAGCTAATATACAAATGATTAAGTGTGGTTATGTTCCAATGAAACTTTATTTTTGGACACTGACATTTGAATTTCATATAATTTTCATATGTCACAAATATTATCCTTCTTTCAATCTTTCTCAACAATTTATAAATATCAAACCATTCTTAGCTCTCAGGCTATTAAAGAAAAATCAGGCAACAGGCCATATTTGACTCATGGGCCAATCTGCTCTAGTATGCTGAGCTAAACAACTGTTTTCCTTTAGCTCTAGAACAAAGCAACATCCCCAGCAAATATTAACCTTTGTGTCCTTTTCCCTCTTCTGTTTTGTTGGAGAAGCATTTTGGAAATAGATAGGACTAACAAAATCATGACTTGATAGTTCACATCACAAGATTTTTAAAGTTTTCATATTCTTGACATTTAAATTATTTTCCTGAGATGAAATCATGGGGTATCTTGCACTTGCCTGAAAATAATCCATTTGGTGGAAGTGGATAATGGGAAGATTTAGATGAACAAGTGTACCATTCAATAGCTCAGCTGGTAGAGGAGGGAACTGTAGATAAACAGGAAATAAAGGTCAGTACTGTTAAAGTTAGGTGATGAGTGAGACTAATAATCATAACCTCTCTCTGTGTTAGTTTTTTCCTGTTAGATGTTTTCCATAACTAAAAGCTAAAATATTTTTCCTGGGAAGTTTAGCAGGAGAGTATGTCCCTTAGAGCTGTGATTATGACCCATAGGTCCTTTCTCTATGATTCTAAATCCACTTTTATTCTGTCAGGGCCCCTATGACCTCCATTGGCCTATGGACAAGTATGATGATCCAGGAAGAATCTACGACCAGGTGGCAGAAGATTTGGGCACCATGGGATCAGATTATCTTCCCTTTGAGCTAAGGGGTGATCTGGTGTGACAGCCTTCTCAGCAACCCTTTCCTGCATGTATAGGACATAATGCTCTAGTGCACCTTTTCATCCCAGCCTGGCTGAGCCTGGCTGAGATTCATAGGACACAAAAAGATAGATTTTTTTCTGGAGAGGCAAGTGAAATGTGTGTAAGTGACCGAAGATGATTTAATCTAGTGTCAGAGTATAAGCAAGGTTCCTCCTGTGGTTGGCTTCTCCAAAGTGACAGGGTTACTTGCAAATGACATCTCAATGACAAAAAACTGAACCAGATATTGTGGCACATACCTGTAATACTGGCACTCTGGAAGGCTGAGACAGGAAGATACCAGCCTGAACAATTTCGTGACTTAGAGAACCTATCTTTAAAAAAAGGTGGGGGGAGGTTGGGGATGTAGCTCAATGTGAAGGCCCTGGGTTCAAACCCCAGCACCACAATAGAACAAAAAACAAAAACAAAATTTAGTTCACTTAGAGTTTGCTTACATTTGAAATAGCTAATGGTTATGTCCTGACTATTTTTATTTCATTATTTTTATAGCATCGAAAACATGCTATATAAACTCTGACACATGTGCAAACATAAATAAACTCTCAATAAAGAAGGTAAATGCAAGAGAATACATACTCTGATTTCATTTATAGGCAAAACTAGTTTATCATACTCTTGTTACATAAGAGAATGCATTGTTCTTGGGAAGTATGCACTATTATATATTTGGGGCAGGAGGATATTGTGGCTTCACTTATTCTCACACAGCTGAGAAAATGTGTACATTTATACAGAAATAGAAAAGAATAATGCAAATGCAGTAAAATGTTAACATCTGGGAATGTGGGTGAGATGTACATTAGAATTCTTTGTATCATTATTGGAACTGTTCTGTAGGTCTGAAATTATAACAAAATTAAAATTTAAAAATTATCATAAGGGACTGGAGATTTAGGTCAATGGCATAAGCACCTGCCTAGTAAGCACAAGGTCGTGAGTTCAATCTCCAGTATCAAAAAACAAAAACAAAAATTATCATAAAGGTGCATAGGAGTATCATAGAAAGCAAGGAAATAGATATGCTACTGGATCTCAGGTGTTACACTATTCTACCCAGCACTTTTCATCTTTCAGTGCTTACATCATATTCTGTCTGTATCCCTTACCAGATTTCCTCCACTCTCCCCTTATGAATGTTTTGCTTTCTTCCTTGACCCTGATCATTGCCTGTCCAAGGACTGGCTGCCCCAATTCTATAGCACCTTGAATCCCAATCTCTGATATATAGGGTCTTTATTCTGAATTTCAGATGGGCTAAATCTAACTGGTCCATGTTGGTTAAGAAAAAGAAATCATAGAGATAAATTGGTGCAACTGCCTCAAAAACCCCATTTGACACGATCTTTTGAAGTTGAACATTCATATATTCTGTGGTCCAGTAATTTTCTCTTACAGTTATGTCTAAGAGAAACTTCTTCACATGTCCATAGAAGCTCCATTTAAGAGGCTCCAACAGTAAAAACTTGAAGCAACCCAAATGCTCATTAGTAGGCGAGTGTATATATATATATATATATGGTGACAGTCACATCATGGCAACGTGAAATATACAAAGGGATCTTAGCAATATGCTGTTGAGTAAAGAAGTCCCCAGAAGTAATATGCAACATAATGTCTCTCTTACCAAATTAAAAAAACCTTTTAAAATGTCCTAATAATATATCCAAAGGAAACCAAAGGAAGGATGAACACATGATTGAAGATGTTATTTACCTCTAGAAGCCATGTTGATAGGGATGATAATATGGTTGGATGTAGGTCATTGTAGGATGATAGTTTTGCAGGTATTATCAAAATCTAAAAAAGTTAGAGAATCCATATTTCTGATTCCAAAACTTCCTACAAAGCTACAGTAATCAAAACAGTATGGAGCTGTTCTAAAGACAGACATATAGACTAGTGGAATAGAATAGAGTCCAAAAAATAAGCCCTCCCACTTAGGGTCAAGGGAGCCAAGATCATTATGGGAAAAGAACAGCTTTTTAACAAATGGTGCTAAGAAAACTGGATAACAATATACAGAAGGATGTATTTGGAGTCTTATACGGTGATACTTTGGTTCACAAACTTAATTTTTTCCATGATCCTAGTTGCAAGTTGCAGAGAGTGAACCAAAGTGGTACCACTGTACCATATACTAAAATTAACTCAAAACAGGACAAAGACCTAAACTTAAGAGTTAAAACTAAGACTCTCAGAAGAAAACTAAGACTCTCAGAAGAAAACTAAGGGGGAAATCTTGTAACATAGAATTTGGCCACGGTGTCTAGGATATGGCATCAATTGTGATATCCTACACAGGTAATAAAAAATAGAAAGCTTGGCCATTGTGAAAAATTTTGGGGGTGCTACATGCTTTTAGTCTCAGCTACTCAAAAGGCTGTAAAGGCAGAATCAGTTCAGCCTGAGTTTGAGGCCAGCCTGAGCAATACATTGAGACTGTCTAAAAAGAAAAGAAAAAAATGTAAAAACCTTTTGTGACACAATTAACATGGGAGAAAGTATTTGCAAATCATATAGCTAATGAGAGACTAATACCTACAACATACAGAAAACTCCAAAAGCTAAACAATAAAAAATAAATAAACATTCAGTAATGACCAAAGGATTTGAATATTTCTCTAAAGGAAAATAAATGGCCAAAAGGTGATCACTAGTTACTAGGGAATGCAAATCCAAACCACAAGGAGATACCACCTCACATCCAAGAGAATGATTATCTTTTAAAGCAAGAAACTAGGCAATAACAATTATTAGCAAGGAGATGTAGAAAATGGGAACTTCATACACTGTCGAAGGGAATGTAAAATGGTTTAGCTACTGTAGGAAACAGTCTGGCAGTTTGTCAAAAGATTAAATATAGAATCATCATTTGATCCAGCAATCCCACTTCTGAGTTTAGATCCAAAAGAACTGAAAGCAGCATCTCAAAGAGATATTTTCATATTCATATTCAAAGCAGAGTTATTCAAAATACCTAAAACACGAAAGAAACATAAGTGTCCATCAATGGATAAGTGAATCAGCAAAATGTAGCCCGTAACACTGGAATCTTATTCAGCCTTAAAGGGGAAGGAAATTCTGTCACATTCTATAGCACGAATGAACCTTAAGACTTTATACTAAATGAAGTAAGCGAGTCACAGGACAAGTGCTGTGTGTTCCATTTATGTGAGGTACTTAGTAATCAAAATCCTTATGACATACAGTATAGAGGTGGTTGTTGAGTTGGGTGAAGGTAGCAATGAGGAGTTATTGCTTCATAGATAAAACCCAGAGGATCAGAGAGGTGAAGTAATTTGTCTTAGGTCACACAGCATCTATAATATGAGCATTTCTGGGATTTGAACCTTGGTCTGGTAAGAATCCAATCTTCAAGGTCCTGGACCACAATAATTTTCAGGCAAATATCACTTTCCTTGACCCTGAGTATAGCGATTGAAAGTTCAAAATTACCTTCAGTTTCCAGATTAGTTTCCTCAGCATTTGGAATTTATTTTTATCAGGTGAACTTTACTACCAGGAGTCTTCTTTTGATTTTTTGTTCCAGTATGGCTTGGCATAGCTCCTGAAAAAAATCTACTTTTTTGGCAGGGTATGGTGGCACGTGCCTGTAATCTCAGCACTAAAGAAGTTGAGCTAGGAGGATCGCTGCAAGTTTAAGGTCAGCCTGAGCTACATAGTGAGTTCAAAACTAACCTGAACTACATAGCAAGACTCTGTCTAAAAGAAAATTATTAAGATGGTAAATTTTGTCAGGTGTGGTGGTACATGCCTGTAATCCCAGCACTCAGGAGGCTGAGACAAGACAATTGACATGAGCTTGAGGGTAACCTGGGCTACACAGTGCGTTCAAGACTAGCATAGATTATATAGTGAGATCCTGTCTCAAAAATTTTTAAAAAAAGATACACTTTCTGTATATTTTACCACAATAAAAAAATGAAAAAAAAAAACCTCCTACTAATTAAACACAAAAATAGGCCAATCCATTCTGTACTCTTGAGGGCTTAGAAGGAAAAAGAAAAGCAAAACAAAAGTGCTCAGGCATAACTACATGCTGTGCAAGTGTAAACTGACGAGCATTTTGCAAAAACAGTTGAACAGTATCTACTAAATTAGAGCATAGGATACCCTATAACACAATAGTCACACATCCGATACCTGTGCTTATATACATGAACAAAAATACATGAGCTAGAAAGTTTATTGGTGCTGGCAACAGGAAACCACCAAAGCGTCCATGAAAGAATGACTAAATTAATTGCACAGTCACCCAGTGGATACTATGGCAGTGAGCATGAATGTAACTATTGATGGACACAACAACAGGAAGGATCTCATGAACATAATAGGAAATCAAATAAGTTGAACCCAAAAGAGAACATGCTGTATGATTTCATCTGCTCAAAGTTAAAAAGACTAATATATGGCATTAGAAGTCAAAAGTAGAAAGAAAGAAGCCAAGCTTGGTTGTCTTTGGCAGGAAAGAGGGATAGTGATTGGAGCTTGTGGGAGGGCTTCTGGGGGCTGACGATGTTTACCGAGCAGCAGATAATTACATGGGTGTGGTCATTTCTGAAAATTGATGAGCTCTTGTGATACGGGCACGTTTCTTTATACATCATATTTCATTAAAATCTTTGCATTATATTTCATAGGCAGCATTTTGATTGGGACTGTGACTTTCTTATATGGTAGACCAAAAAAAAAATCGTCACTTATTTATATCATAGTTTGGTTTCAAGAAACGCTTTTATATTTAAAATCACACCAAAAATGATCATATAAAATGATACTAACAATTGTATTAATTTTTTCGACTCACATGAATGCCTGTAAGGATGTTTTCAATTTGATCAGATGCACACACAATGCCCAGGTTTCCTGTCCCATGACTTTTAAAGGGAATGGCGTCCTCTTAAGCACTGGTAACAGCAAAAGTTTATGCAAGTTTCCGAAATTCCCATCAGGGGGCGGCACCACCCCACTGAAGAATCTCCGGAAGGACTCATGAGACCCTGAATGAGCCAGACCCTGAAATCCGCGCGTGTGTACGGGGTTCTGGAGTTCAGCAGAGGGCTCCGTGCTGGCGGATGAAACTGGTTAGGGGTGTGTGTGTCCTGAGAATGTGAATGAATGGTCACTGAGCCCGGATAGTAAGGATTAATCGCTGTGCGGGCATCGACACAGAGAGGACTGCAGGAGCACAGTGCCCGGAGGGATTTGGCTAACATTGCTGGAGAATAAAGGTTAAGTCGGGAAGTAGTGGGAATTGAGTGGGATTGCTGAGATGAAAAGAATAGATCACACAAGTCATCTTAGGGTGTTTGTACTTCATCGGATAATGGGATGCCATTTGCACCCACAGTAATAGCGTTTGTGAGTTGTTTCCACATGCCAGTACGTATTCTACATTTTTGATATGTATTGTTTCCCGGAGCCATCAAAATCACCCATGAGTCTGGTATGTTTGTCACTCGACGTCCTTTCCCTCTTTTGAAGGCCGCGATGCAGCCCTTCCGTGCTAAGCAGCGGCGCCCAGCCCTTTCTTGCAAACAGGATTTGGGCCTCGGACGCGCATGCTCTGCTGGAGCAGGGGTTTCACTGGGTCGCGTCAGTCTCATTCGTCACTCGCAGGGATTGGCATGATGATTGTCACGTGACCCTTCAGAACCCATGCGAGGTGAATTCTGATTCCTATTCTCCCGCACAGGACTGTGCTCAAAACTTCTACTGTTAAACCTCTACTCAACCAGGTGTGGTAGCACAAACCTGTAATCACAGCACTTTGGGAAACTGAGGCAAGAGAATCAAAAAAGAGAAGAAGGGTTGTGGGTGTAACTCAGGGTAAAGAGCTTGGGTTCAGTACCCTCCCTTACAAAAACAAAACAAAACGCCTTTTCCTCCACAAAACGGGTGTTCACCCCGGAAGGCACATTTGGAAGATTTTCCAAGAACCTTGCATAAGTACCACCGAACAGTCCATTGTGTTCTGCCTCAGGCTCTGAGGATTCCCCAGCTAGTCTTCCTGCCTCTCACCCCTAATTTTCAACTTCACTCTCTCCCAAGAATACTGTACTTTCAGTAGGTCGGAAGAATACTTTTGCCGTATTTGTTTCTACTTCCTTGCCTTCAGTGTGTCTGAGATCTCCACATGGACTATCCACCTTCTCCACCCAGTAGGAGTTTTGAACATCCAGCCCATGCCATCTGACCTCTGGAAGATGCGCAAATAAATAATAGATCTCATTGTGTTCAGTGTTCTGCAGTTCAGTATATGTGTGGGTAAGGACTTCTTTTTATGCAGCTAGTTTAGGATAGGCTTGTTTCTTGGACTGTAGACTCATGTTTCTCGTCAGTTCCAGAAAATTATCAGTCACATTTCTTGAAACATTGCCTCTTCTCCATTCTAATTTCCACTTTATAGAATTTTTGTTAGATAAATTTGAGGGAGGTACTGGTGATTGAATCCAAGGCCTTCACATTGAGCTATATCCCCACCTCTTTTCTTTTTCTCTTCCTCCTTTTCTTTTTTTCTTTTGAGACAGGGTCTCCCAGAGTGCTAGGATTCTAGGCCTGGGCCTAGATGATGTATTTTAACCTCTGTTTCCTATATCCGTGTCTCCGTCTCCCTGTGCTGTGTAATTTGAAGAATGGAACTCTGATGTAAGTTCTGTTCTCTCTTCAACTATGTCTAATCCACTAAGCTTTTATTTTCATTTTTGGATCTGTATTAGTTGTATTTTTCATCTCTAGATGTCTCATGTATCATTTTATGTTTTCAAGTCACATTTTCCTTCCTGATATTGCCTAGTTCCTTGCTTATGTTTGTGGTTGTATATTTGTTTAAACATTTCTAAATGAAAAGTCTGATTTAAACAATTCCAATATCTAAAGTTTTGCAGATCTAAATCTTTTGTTTGTGGCTGAAACAAGCTGTATTGCCTAAAGATGGCCACAAGATTTACTTTTTTTTTTTTTTTTTTTTTTTTAAAGACAAGGTCTAGCTATGTAGCCCAGGTTGGCCTTGAGCTCATTATATAGTAAAGACTGGCCTTGAGGCCGGGGATTTAGCTCAGTGGCTTAAGCACCTGCCTGGCAAGCGTGAGGTCATGAGTTCGATCCCCGGTACCAAAAAAAAAAAAAAAAAAAAAAAAAGACTGGCCTTGAACTTGCAGTGATCCTCCTGGTTTCAGAGTGTTGGGATTACAAGTCTAAACTAACAAGGAAAGATTTGCTTTCTGAAACAATGTGACAGCACAGTGTCTATTCAGTATGTTCCTTCACTTTGAATTTGGCAGGTTTATGACAATAGTAGAAGTGACATTATGTGACTTCCAAAGTGAGGTCATAAAAGGCAAGGCAACTTTTGCCTTATTGTGTGATGTTTCTGCTAAGATCTCTGTCACCATGCTGAAAAGAGGCCCAAGCATGCCACAAAAAGGAACTGAGGCCCTCAGCTTTGACAGAGCACTGGGCCAACAGCCAGCCCCAAGTCATCAGACCTTCTGTTAATACTGCATGGAGCAGAAACAAGTTGTTGATGAGCATGGCCCAAATGGCCATTCTGTGAACAAAAAAATTTGCTGTTGCTAAGCCACCAAATTCTGGGGTAGTTTATATTAGAGGAGTTGTTTCTGCTGACTTTTACTCATGGTAGCTGACTGGCCTTGTGAATTTGGTGCTTTTCAGTATGAGTTTATTGTTTTGTCTTGGTCAGTAGAAGTCCTGCAAAGTCAGGGAAGGCAGAGAGCATTTGCTTCCCGTACCACCAAATCACTTCCAAATCTCCTACCTCTTGAATAGTCCAAGAGTTAGCATCTCAGTAGCAATGCTGTTATTAGCAGCCACTCGTACAGCAACACTGTTCCCTGCTCTGCCCTCTACCAACTCATGATTTTTTGAAAAGGTCATTGTTGGTGTCTTTTATGAGATCACCTATTGTTACAGGCAGCTGAGCTAGTTAGAAATATTATAGGCAGTCAGACAGGGCTAGGCCCTTGAGGAAGCTGGCACAGAGGATCAAATGTCTTGTGACCTTGGAAGAGACACATATCTCTTGCTGTGGGCCAGATCTCAAAACAGAAGGCAAAACAAATGCAACCACATCTTAAGCATAAACATTAGGGATTAGGTATGGATTACCTGGAGAAACCAAGAGTCACCATCCCAACCCCCTGCAGGAAGAGTCACTGATCCATAAGAATGCTCGCTTGCTACATGACTCACTTCCCCATTTGTCCCTGATTTGGTCAATTTTACCTGAACAATTAAACTTAGTGGTTGACCATAGTTCTCTTCTACCTCATGCCCATCTACCTTGTAAGTTCCCAGTTTTACTCACTTTAGACTTGCCTTACCTCATGGTTTTACTCTATAGAAATCCCCAGAAAAGATTGAATCTTTGGCAACCCACTTGGGACCCCTCTGTTTCTCTCTCAGACAGAAGCTTCCTTTATCTCAATAAATATTTTTGCTCTTAATCTCCATTGTTCCTAAAATTCATCCTTCAATTTTAGAGAACACAAACTTGTACTGGATATATAGTAGGTCAGAAATTTTGTTCCCCTATATCACTATGACTGAAAAAGTCACTGTGCTTATATTGATACAAGATTTTCAAATCTCTTTCCAGAAAATGCCAGATATATCTATTAAATTGTTTCATTTATTCAACAAGAATTAAATCAGTTGGGCATGGTGGTACACACCGTAATCACGGGACCTGGGAGGCTGAGGCAGGAGGGTCGCTATGAGTTCAAGGCCAACCTGGGCTACATAGTGAGTTCAAGGCCAGCCTGAACTATATAGTACATAATGAGACCCTGTCTCAAAAAAAAGAAAGAAAAGAAAAAAGATGAAGTCTCATGCTAGCCAGGCATGCCTGTAATTCCATTCAAAGGTAGCTGAGGCAGGAGTATTGCAAATTAGAACTCAGTTTGGGCAATGTAGCCACTTCATAAGATATTATCTCAAGAATTAAAAACTAAAAGAGCTGTAGCTGTAGCTCAGCATAAGGTATTGGGTTCAACTCCTGGTACTAGGCAAAAACAAAACAAAGCAAAAACAAAACTCTTGTGCAGAGCTAAATGAATGACAAAAATAAATGTGACCGCTGCCCTCAAGAGTGAGGCCCACAGTCTAGCAAGGGACAAGAGCTTGAGTGGTTACTGAAGGATAAATGAATGTGGGAAGAGCTACAAAGCACATATGAGAGTGGGAAATGGTAGAACTTAACCCTCATCTGGAAAGGGCTGGGCAGGGTAGGCCTCTTTGAGGGTTTTAAATCCTAAGACTTGAAGACATGTGGGAGTTAGTAGGCAAATAAGGAGGGGAAGAGTTTGAGGGCACAGGAATAGCAAGTGAAAGGTCTTAAGGCAGGAGGTGGTTTCACAGGCACAAGGGATAATGGGGAGTAAAGAGGAGCATATATTTGAATTTGAGAACTGCAGAAAGCAGTTTGTGTGCACGCCTCATTCCCAGGTAAGCACTGTGATTAAGTGCCTCCCCCATGAGGTAGCCAAACATCAAGATTTTCAAAGCTCCCAGGTGTTGAAAATAACACAAATGCTTTTGGACCAGTGAACAAATAAACAGAACTACAGCCATCCAACAAGGGAGGCAAATAGAGGGAACTATTGATACATGCAACAAATTAGATGCATCTTGGACATTGTATTGAATGGAAGAAGCCAACTTCAAAGACCGCGTGCAGTATGAGTCCATGTATTTGACATTTTCAGCAGGATGAAATCAGCAACAAAAATCAGTTCTGGTCAGGGGTTGAGAGTGCGATGAGGGTGAGATTATAAAAGGTATTTCTTGGTCCCATGAAACTGTTGTTATCCTGATTGCAATCGGAGATTGAGAAAACCTATACACATTAAAATTCACAGAACTGCACACCAAAACTAAAAGGTTATTTTTATTGCATGATCACTTTAAAAAATAAAATAACAAGACAGATCTCAGACAATCACTCCCCAAATGGGTTCATGATGCAGCCAAGAGAAGACTCTGATGCTAGGCCTTGTAGAGCATTTAAAGGATTTTTGTCTTGCTCTCAAGCAAATGGGAAGTAGGGGTGGAATTCTCTGGAGATGAGTTCTCTGCTAAGGGAGTCATGCACTGAGGCTCAGACAGGAAGTGAGTCATTGTTGGTCTGAAGGTGTCAGAGGCCTGAGACATCACTCTTTGGTTCTTTCATTCATTCAACAGATATGTGAATGTGTTGCCTGTATCTGGGGATTGTGGCTTATTAGGAACAAATTCAAGCAATAACACCAGGAAAGCAGGAATTTAGAGATTACAAGAGGAAATCTGGAGATGATCAGAAGCAAATATTTCTGACCACCTTACTTGGCCAGAGTCTCTATACTTGATTCCCTAAAACCTGGAGCTCTCATGGGAATGTTTTTGGGGTCAGGGTGAAGGGGCAGTGTCCCTCAGATGCTGTACTGGACCAGCATCTCCATGCCTATCAGTCTTGGGTCTTGGAGTTTCCACGAGGAATGTAGGGGTACTGTTCCCCTCACATGGCCTCCTGAGTATCCCTGATTCAGCTTCTCTACTTGACCATCCTGGCTCTGCTTCAAGTTCCTCCCTGGACCACCAGTCTCAGTCTCCCTCTCTGAGCTATTCTACACTTAGTAGCCACAGGGATCCATCTAAAGCTTAAATCTGAGACTCCCAGCCTAGCATCCTCCCTGGCTACCTAGTGTCCACAAGGTAAAATCGACACTTTATAATGAATATTTAAGGCCCCTCAGAAAACCCTGGACTATTTTGCTTCTGGCTTCTTTCCTGTCTATCTTCCTAAGTTTCCCAAACCCATGGTGCTGACTCTGTGAGGACTTTGACCCTAGCCCCTCCCCCTGTCTCCTACTCTTCAGCTGGAGCCATCTCAGCAGAGCTGTCCAGGAGCCTGGAAAGTCCAATAACATGGTGATTTAGGAGACCAGGCCTGAGGACTCTCAAGGTGACCCAAAGGACCCTAGTGAATATTGGCTGAACAAATTATGGCTTTAGACCAACAATCTGGTTTACAGGCATTACAGAGGATAAAGCAGCACACTGGATGATGTCACAAGGACATAATCAGGCAAATCTAATATTTGGGACATTCTCCATGAGCAAAGGACCTGGGGAAGGGACAGCAGATAAAAATGATTAAGATGCAATTTGCATATGTGCCAATTCCTCATGATGAATGTAATTATTATGCACCACAAACATATACTCATAAAAATGATTTTAAAAGCAAATATAATTTTTATTGTTTTTAAGCAGTGCCAAAGTTTATTCAAGGAAGCAAAAGTGCATGCATAATTTTTAAATAAATCAGGAGGACACTTTTAAAAAAGATTAAAGAAATTTAACAACCAAATGCAAAGCAAGAACCTGAATTGGCTATGACCTTTTTGAAGAGTTTTTGTTTCATACATCTGAAAAGAATGCATATACAAAGATAGAGACATGAGAAAGCACTGGTTCAACACTAATAAAATCTATAAGAATTACAATCTTGGGAAGGTGAAAGATTACCTAAAGATTTTTAAAAACTGGAAACTGCAACAAAAATAAGCTGATAAAGTCCCTATTAACACTTACTAAGAGTCTTCGTAAGATCACTTGCATGATTTTTATTTAACTAGAGAGCCTTCACCAGTCGCTATTGAGTTCCTCACATGAAAAACAGAAATAATGGGATTCCCCTAGCTGGTTCCCATGTTGGTAAATGTTCTTTCCACCACTGCCACCCAGAGCTGCTTGGTGAAGCAGGCCTGCATCCTCACCACTTCAAAGAGGATGCCAATTATCCCATAGGCAGTTGTCTTGTAGCACCACCCCTCATATTTCCTCTGTGTCAGGTCTTCTGCTAGGATGTAGGAACACCAAACACTACTGAACTGCAAATCTATGCTAAGCATATAAGATAATGACCGGCAGGGGAATTTTTTTTTTTGTACTAGGTATTGAATTCACGACCTTATGCTTGCCAGGGAAAATTTTTTGAAAATTTATTTTAATAAAGGGTAAAACTTGGGGTTGGGAATTTAGCTCAGTGGCCTAAGTGCCTACCTGGCAAGTGTGAGGTCCTGAGTTGGGTCCCTGGTACCACCAAAAAAAAAAAAAAAAAAAAAAAAGGTAAAACTAAACATAACAAAACAGAACAAAGCAGATCAGAAGAAAACAATGTAAGTGACACAGATTTCAAAGCAAAACAACAGGAGATCTACAGTGTCTACCATAATGTCTCTTGTTTTCTTCTAAATAGTTGTCTATATCTTCACACACAATGAATTCACAGAAAACAAAATAGTATAAAACTGATCAGAACAGAGTAATGAAAATATTACCTGCCTTCAAAACCAGACAATATGAAAATTAACAATGGCTGCCATAATGTCTCTTGTTCTCTTCAAAATAGCTGTCCATACCTTCATGTGTGTTGAAACTAAACAATACGAAAGAGATTAAAACCACTCTGAACAAAGAATAGAAGCATTACTGAATTTCACAGCATGATGATACTGAATCAGCAATGTATACCATAATGTCTATTTTTCTTCAAAGTAGCTGTTCATTTCATCACACATAATATAATTGATTCTCATAAACTGTTTAGAAGAAGTTCTAGGCGTGTATAAGCCTCTACATGTATACCTGTCCTTTCTGCATTAGAGGGAAAAACAAAACAAAATATTCTAGAGAAACAACAAAAAAGACAAATAACAATAGCAAAGAGCCCAAAATAATAACAATATAGGCCTTCAAAACACAGTGGTAGGAACAGAACTAAGGTTGATATTTTACATAGTGATCTTCAAGAGTGCCTCAGGTCACCTGACACAAACATGCAAAATTGTTCTTGTCCTGTGAATATTAACTGCTTTGTTCTATGAACTTATAGAATTTGTAGCACAATCATCTTAGCTATCGTAAGTGTGTTTATACAAATTTAGATATTTTTTCTTTTCCCTTCCTTTTTCTTTTTCCTCCTTTTCCCTGAGATATTATTTTTCCCCCTTTTAGAAGATTCTTACCCTTTTACTGTATTTGTTGAGGATTTTGTATCTTATGTACTCTTACCACTTCTTACACTAGGGAGACAATACGGTATTTACTCATGTGAGTTTATTTCACTTATGAGTATGGTCTCAAGTTGCATCCAACTTGAGAATGTTATCGTTCTTTATAGCTGAGTAGTACTCCATTGTATAAAAATACATCTTTTTTATGCATTCCTCAATTGATGGGCATTTAGGTTGTTTCCAAGATCTGGCTATTACAAATTGTGCTGCTATAAACATGGGTGAACATATATCCCTGTGATATGATGCTTTCAATTCTTCTGGGAGGGAAAATTTTTTAATTACAAACTCAATCAATTTGGTGTATTTCAAAAGGTGCAATGATCTTCTTCATTTATCAGTGAAAGAACTTGAAATTGGCATAAAAACAAAAACAATAACAACAACAACCCAGCAAGCAGCAAACAAATTTCCTTGAAAGTCACAGTTACATATAGAGTGCATCCTAGAGAAGAGGAGGAGCAAGACAGCTTCCACCCATTTTCCCGAGTTTCATCAAATACTGGATCTACTCAAGGGTGGAGAGAGAAAAAAGGTAACTTTCAAGAAGGAGTGTGCTATTAGATGAGGCATTTACTATGCTCCTTGCTAAGAGCAACATGTGCAGAACACATTTTTCTAAAGTAAATCTAGGAAGTGGGACATGGACTCAATCGACCTCCTCCCCTAAAGGCTGACCGCTGGTTAATGAATTTTGAAAAACAAGACTAAAAAACAACCCCCCACACACATACCCTGACAAAGAAGGAAAAAAAAATATTAAGAAGTCCCAGATTACTCTTAAGGGGAACCAGGGAGCAGCTTCAACAATTCAACTTAGTCTGTTGCAGAGTTATCACAAGCATGCCTTACTTTCAAACAACAACAACAAAAAAGTTTTTTGAGACAACAAAGTGAAAACTAGTACTGGTCACTTTTCTGACAATCACAATTACTCAAAATTAACTGGTACTGAGATGGGGGGGGTTACCTATTGGCCTTGTCTCTCACAAGTACGTGTGGGTAGGTGCAGGGCCTTGGTCATTGCAGAAAGGAATTTTAATTTTTAATAATTAGTCTGATTTAAACATTGCTCTTACTATGATGCTGACAGCCAATGTGCAGAAAGGGTCTGGACAGAGATTCATAGAAGCACATACCAGCAGTTCTTCTTTGGTTCTGGAGACTCTAGGGAAGCCAATATTGCTTTATCAGACACATATTTTTAAAATTTTAAAGTGAGAAAAACAGAACAGTAAAATGAAACAAAACAAAACAATAGGACCAATAGGAAATCCACAATTGTTACTATATTACATATTGTTATCCTCTAAATAGTTACCCAGATGGCCTCATCCAGGCCTGCAAAGTCAATCAAACAACATAAATGTCAGGTTACTTCCCTACTTCAGTTATTATCTCAGCCTGTGTTCCATCCAGTTGCTTATGTGTGTGTGTGTGTGTGTGTGTGTGTGTGTGTGTGTGTGTGTGTGCAGGGTGGGGGATGCAGAGGCAGTTTCTTTGCTGTCTCTCCCTGGCTGATGAGGCCTCTTGCAGCACACAGGGAGGCTGTACGATTTCCTTGCTGCTTCTCCCCGGCCAGTAAGACCTCCGCAGGCTCTCGGATTGTGGGAGCCATATTGCGTCCTTGCTGTTTCTCCCTGGAGGCAGGCAGGGCCTTATTAGGCCTTTCTTTGTGAGTGCAGAACACTCCACATAATTGACAACCTTCAGATTGCCAGCCAGCTTTTCAGCGGTCTCTGGAGTGATAGGTTTTGTGTTTGTTCTTGGCAAGTTTCTCAGTAATAGAGGGGTCATCTTTGAGATTAATTTGGGTCCCAACAAGCAAGAAAGTAGTCTGTGGACAGAGGTGAGTTATCTCAGGCACCCACTTTTCTTTTACATTTTCAAATTAGGATGGAGAGACCCCTGAAAAACAGACTAGAAATACATTTGTTTGTGGATAACTCAGTGGTTGAAATCTGTCATAATTCTCTTGTCCTGCAGTATCAAAAAGCCCAACAGTATATGGCTGTCTACCAATAATAACTGTGACTGCCCAGTTTTCAAGAACAGTTGGTGCATATTCGGAGGGAAATTTGTTGTGTAGGATATCAGGAGACATGTAGCACCATAGCCAACAACACTTTGCTTAGTTGTCTGCATTGTGGAAATAGTTTAGATATTTCAAATTTGATGTTGACCTCAGCTTCTCCTCTGGGCTGTTGGTCGCAGTGCCTTGACCCTGATTTTTAAAATTCAGCTATAAAAGGCATTCTGAGCTGGGGGTAGAGCTCAGTGGTACAGTGTGTGGTTAGCATGTGTGAGGCCCTGGGTTCTATCCCCAGCACAGGTGCATGTACCAAAGCCATTTCAGTGAGAAGTGAGGGTATTTGAACATGGATAAGGTAATTAGGTACTAAGGAATGGATATCTTCTTGTGTTTGGGGCATGAAGAAGAATGTTCTCACTTTGTTTGCTTGGTTTTTAAGATAAGGTCTTATGTTATCCAGGCTGGCCTCAAACTAATGATCTTCCTGCCTCTGCCTCTGGACTCCCCTGGGAGAGGACCACTAGAAGTTTGCTCTGGTGTCTTTTGAACCCTCTGTACCTCTTTCTTTGCTAGTATCCTTTTAGTATAATAAACCATGATCATGCATATGCCAGCCTTTCTCAGTTGTATGAGGCCACCTAGCAAATCATTGAACGTAAAGTGATCTTTGGCATGGATCCCCAAGCACGGGGTGCTGGATGGTACATCAGGGAGACAGGCCTCCCTGAGATTGTGAATACATAACCCTTTATGAGAGTGGGCAGTTGCTTACTGAGAACTTGTATACCAGTGTGTGTGTGTGTTCATTAATTGGGGTCCAATAACAATATTGGGAGACTGATACTGTGATAAATTAAATTTTTAATTTTCTGCCTGGCAAGTGTGAGGTCATGAGTTTGATCTCTGATACCAAAAAATTTTTTGTTTTATTATGAAATACACTGCACATTCAGAAATGTACACAATGAAGATTATAGCTTAAAATGTACTTATAATAGGCCTGGAGATGTAACTTAGTGGTAGAGCACTGACTTGCTCAGCCTGTGTGAGGCCATAGGTGTGGTCCCCACACAAACAAAACAACCCACCGAAGAAGTCCGTTAAAATGGGGAAAAAAAAAAAACGAAGCCCCTAAAACAAACTTATAAGGTGAATAACTGACTAATCATTCATGTTAAGAAAATAGAAAAAAATTTTAAAAAGAAAATAGAATATATAAATCCTCACACGCCTCTACCCCATTATAATAACTCTTCCCCTCCTTCAGAGGAAGATGCCTCTCCAACATTTGCAGTAGTCATTTCCTTGTTTCCCTTCTTTTAGTTTGTGTCTTCAAATTTTATTATTTTCTTAGTTTTCCTGCTTTACTCATTGATCAAAAACAGCACAGTCTGTTTGGCATCTTCCTTCCCTTACTCAATACTGTGCATATAAGATTTGGCCATGTGATTGTATCAGTCCATTCTTTTTTATTATTGTACAGCATTCCATTGTAGGAATAAACCAAAATCTATCCATTCTCTCTTGATGGAAATTGGGTGGTTGTCATATGGGACTATTATGAAAATTCTTTCTTCATATTTTTCCTGATCCCAACTTCAAGATCTCTAGGATATATACTTAGCATAGAATAGCGGGGTTATAGGTTTGTGTGTTTTTTTAACTATTCAATAACACTGCACTGTTTCTCATTGAAATACGATGCAATTGCAACATGACTGGTCAAGCTGCTTACCCAAAATTGCCAGGTCCAGCTGCCTTGATTTCAGAGTTTCTTGCTCCCTAGTCCATGCAATCACTCAGCAGTGTTAGTAGGCAAAGTAAGTGTGCACTGTCACACTGGAAGTTGTTGGGGGCTGCTTCTGGGGGTTGCCTTTCCTGTTACCGTTACTTTGAACTCTGTCCTCATTGTTAATGATTAACTGCCCCCCAAGGAGCCTGTGATCCTAAAGATTTGCCCAGTTAATCAGTTACTGCCCCCTGGTTGGGAAAGGGGCACTTGTACACTTGCAGCTCCAGAGCCACTTCCCCTAGAAGGCTGGAGGCAGCAAGCAACTCATAATGATATCCACTTGCCGAGCACTCTGCTCCCAAGCTAGATCCCCCTCAGGGGACTGGAAGCCCCTGAGTTTTGATGGCTCAGCCTTCCACCTCAAGACCAAAGCAGAACTGGCACGGGCTTTGCTGGTGCTACGGTTATGTGCCTGGCCCCCTCTGGTCACCCATGGGCTGGCGGTGAGCAATGGTCCTGAGGATTGACTTGGTGGCTGCTCAGGCCTGGCACTGAGTCTTTGGTCCCTGTCACCCAGCTCCAGGCCTGGTCTCAGAGACTCCTGGGCTCTCGGGTTTCTGGGGCACTCCTCCGAGCATCCATGTATGGGCAGTTCGTGGCCGGGGAGACCACAGACGAGGTGAAGGGCTATGTCCGGCAGATCCAGGGCCTCGGCCTGAGGCCCCTGCTGGCAGTGCCTATTGAGGAGGAGCCTGATTCAGCTGCCAAGACTGGGTGAGTAGGGGGCCAGGACCAGGGAGTGTGGGAGGATGGCAGGAAGGGGCTTCCTGGGCCCGGACTCTGATTCCCATGGGCTGGCAGAGAGTCCTGGTATGAGGACAACCTCAGAGCTATGCTGCGGTGTGTGGACCTGTCACGAGGCCTCATGGAGACCCCTGGACCAGCTGCGAACAGCCTCATGCAGCTGAGGATAACAGCACTGACCAGCATACAACTCTGTGTAAGGGCCAGGCCAGGCTGGGGGTCTGGGGATGTAGCTGCTCATCAGATTCCCCTCACCACTCTACTCACCACCTCATTTCAGAAAGAGCTGACCTCGTGGATCAGAAGGCCAGGGTCCTCTTCAGAGCTGAGTCCTGATAGGCTGGCCGAAGCCATGGACTCTGGCCAGGTAAGGACCTCAGGGGAGTAGTCCCCAGGCCTGGATGTGGCAAGTTTAAATGCAGTCACGAGCTCCAGAAGGGAGTTTTAGTCAATGACATACCACATATTTAGTGAAAGACCCATAAGATTATAACAGAGCTGAAAGTTTCCTATCACCTAGTGATACTGGTGCTGTGGTAAGGTTGTAGTACAATGTGTTACTTGTGTGCTGGTGACGTGTGCGTGTGAACAAATGTAGTATGCTCCCAGTTTTATAAAAGTATAGTACACACATTTATGAACAGTAACTGACAATGATGACAAATGACTGTATGACTGATTTATGTGCATGACAACTCCAGGAACTAGATACTGATCATCTTCATTTCACAGGGGAGAAACTGAGACCCAAAGTTCTATGACTTGCTCAAGGTCACACAGAAAGTGATTGAGCCAGGATTCAAACCCAGTCTGGTCTCCTAACCACTGTGTGTTACACCTCAGTAAATAGTATCTGCTGATCTGGGAGGCTGAGGTAGGAAGATTGCAAGTTCCAACCCAGCCTCGATAACTTAGCAACTTAGCAAGAACTTGTTTCAAAATTTAAAAAAATTTGTTTAAAGGAGTAGGGACATAAGTCAGTACAAAGGCCCTGGGTTCAGACTCCAGTACCTCCCCACACACATCTAGTTTTTAAATTAATTACATTTATTGTTACATTTCAGGTGTACATAATGATCACACTCATCATAGGAAATTTGTACCTGTACATGATGCATCTATCTGATATTTTCCCCTAATTTTTCACAGTCTTTAAACTGTGGGGAGATTTACATCCAGTAGAGTCCAGCAGTCCTGAAGCCCTCTTGTCTCTCTTGCTACCCCCAGAGCCTCCAGGTCTCCTGCCTCAACACTGAGCAGAACCAGCATCTGCAGGCCTCCCTGAACCGCTTGCACCGGCTGGCGCAGGTAACACTGCTGCCATGGTATGGCTCCTGCCCAGGCTGGCCGCCCTGGGCCCTGACACTGACTCTTGCCCTCAGTATGCCAGCTCCCAGCATGTGCGGCTCCTGGTGGACGCAGAGTACACCTTCATCAACCCCGCACTCTCTCTGCTGGTGGCTACCCTGGCTGTGCGCTGGAACAACCCCAGGGAAGGCGGGCCCTGGGTGTGGAACACTTACCAGGCCTATCTTCAAGTACATAATGTTTACATTCCTTGTGGGGAATTGGAATATATACTTAATACATCTTAATTCCTTTTTTCAGATGAGTGGGATCTCTAGAGTGTGTGGTGGGTACCTGGCCTTTGCCCAGTCAAACCACCTTGTCTCTATAGGACACACATGAGAGGCTGAGGTATGACGCTGAGGCTGCACACAAGGCAGGTCTGGCCTTTGGGGTGAAGTTGGTACGAGGTGCGTATCTGGAGAAGGAGAGAATAGTGGCTCGGCTCCAAGGGACTAAAGATCCTACTCAGCCTAACTATGAGGCCACCAGTCGGAGGTAGGAGAGGGCCAAGTTGGCTTCAGGAGAAATAATAACACCTTGCAACCTTTCCTTGGAGCTCACTTTCCACCATGAGGCTCCATACTGAGCATTTGGGGTGCATCCACACTTCACACCTTCTCCCAGGTCCCCCTCTATACAAGCCTCCTTTTGAACCCCTTATCCCTCTTTTGTCTCTATCCCTTACCCAATGGTCCTCTGTGTGCCAGTTCATGTAGCTAGTTGCCCACTTTTGGACATTTGGGTTGTTGCTGATCATATTGTATAGAAAACGCTGCAGGAAAGAGTCTTAAGGAAATGTCATCTTGTGCATATGATATGACCCTTTGCTATGACACTGCCAATGTACCAAAGACTTTATATGCACCATCATCTTACTCTGTCCTCACAATAGTACTGTTAGATGGATTCTCAGGGCTACCAAAGAGGACAGTGGCTCAGAGGAGGATGTCTCTCAAAGCTGGTACACGTGGAGTGAAGGAATTGTGTGGCTCAAGACCATACACTTGGGAACACCTCATTTCTCCAAGGGCAGGAGTCTTGCACTGACTGTGACATCTCCCTTCAGTTACAGCCGCTGTCTGGAGTTCATGCTAAACCATGTGTCCCACCATGGCCCTATGTGCCATCTCATAGTGGCTTCCCACAATGAGGAATCTGTTCACCAGGCAACCAAGCGGTATGAAGTGGGGGACTGGGAGCTAGGCACCCACAAGAAGTCCCCTTCCTTCCTCTCCTTTGCTCATGTGCCAGGGATGGGCAGAGTGGAACAAGAAGAGATCTAGTAAGGTGTCTGAGGAATATATTAAACATATCTTACCCCTGCTATGCTTGTAGCCCTAAAGGCCTCAGTTGGACAAGGCATTGAGACAAGGAACAGAGAGGTCTACAAGTTCAAGAACTGGAACTCAGGGTCTTCAGAGAAATTCAAGTGTGCTCTTTTACCATTGTCTTAGTTACTTTTCTCATTGCTGAGACAAAATACCTGACACCTAAAGTTAAAGGAGGAAAGATTTATTTTGGACTCACAGTTTGTAGAGGTTTCAGTCCATAATCAGCTGGTTCCAAGGCCAGGTGGTGTGGCAAAGTAGTATTATAGAGGAGAAATAGTTCATGGCAGGCAGAAGGCAGCAAACCAGCAAGCAAAGCAATAAGCAAGGACAAGTAACAAGCAGGGTCTCTCTTTTGGTCTTTTATATTTTATTCAGGCACACATACCCTTAAACCTAGCATTGCACCATGAATCAAACACATCCTTGATGCTGGCATCACACACTTCAGATCCAGCCACCTCTGAAAAGTGGTACCTATGAGTGTGTGAGGCTTTGGGGGGACATCTAGACACAAGCCATGACCACTGAGTTTAGAATGACAGTCAGCTCTCATTATCCACGGAGAACTGGTTCCAGGAAATCCCTATCAATACCAAAATCGTCAGATGCTCAAATTTCTCATATAGAATAGCATATAGTATTTACATATAACCTACATACATCCTCACATATACTTTAAATTGTCTTAAGATGATTTATAATATATAATACAATGTAAGTGCTACAGAAATAGTTGTTATACTGTATTGTTTAGGGAATAATGATAGAAAAAAGCACGTAACATGTTCAGTACCAGACAAAATTTTTTTCAAGTATTTTTGATCCATGGTTGGTTGAATCTCTGCATTCAGAACTCCTGGATATGGAGTGCCAACTGTGCTTCAATATTTGAGTTACTGTAATAGCCATACAGTAGGTATGTGATGGCTGATTTGCTGCTCTAGATCAAGCCACTATCTGGACTGATGATGTGGCCTTTTCTGTAGCATGTGGGAGCTGGGCATTCCTCTGGATGGGCCTGTCTGTTTTGGACAACTTCTGGGCATGTGTGACCACGTCTCCCTGGCACTGGGTATGTAAATGCATATCACTCTCACGCTCTACTCCAAACACTCACCCCCCCCATTCTTTCCCAACCAGATCCCCTCTGCTATTCCCAACCAATGCCTAGCCAGCCTCCTATCCTCCAGCACTTTCATAATAGGTTGTGTTATCCTTAGATTGTGGCTCTTTCAGGGCATTATAGGGCTGCTGGTTCTTAATCATGGTGACATGTTTCCTGTGTGCTTTGTGATCCTGAATGTGCTGCTCCCCAGAGCCTGAGATAATAAGATTTATGTTTCTTCCTGCTAGGTATTAAGGGCCACAAATCCACTTTACCCTGAATTCCCCTAAATTCGGAATATCTTGAGATATTCCAATGATGCAATTTGGGCTGCAAATATTCAAGGGACTATGACCCCTCAGAGATGGATTTTTCTGTTTTCTTCCCTGCTCTACCTGGCTATATTTTATTTTTGAGACAGGGTCTTGATAAGTCATTAAGTTGCCCAGGTTGGGTTCAAACTTGCGATTTGCATGCCTAACCCTTCCCTCATTTTCTCTCTCTCTAAACCTCCACTCACTCTATCTATCTATCTATTTGTATCTTTTTGAGACAGGGTCTCACTTTGCAGATCAGGCTAGCTTTGAACTCACTTTGTAGCCCAGGCTGGCCATGAATTTGCAGTGATCTTTCTGCCTCAGCATCCCAAGTGCTGGGATTACAGGGATGCACCACCACGCCCAGCTTGCCTCATTTTCTCTTAATTCTTAGATTAATAAATTCCTTGCTATTTTGGCAGCATTTTAATTACCTTAAAACATTTCTTGGTGGGTATGGAGGAACACACTTGTAATTCAAGTACTCTGGGAGCCTGAGGCAGGAGGATCACAAGTTCAAGCTCAGTCTTGTAGGGGACCACCAAGCCACATTCCCCTGAGAAATGAATCCCCTTGTCCCTGTTATGTTTAGCCCTCATCTTGGCTCTGCCTACCTGGATGTGCAGAGCTGCCTATATAGAAACAAATGCTCCTTTAATTGGTTAAAAAGAATGTGACCAATTCCAGTTGAGGCACCAATGTGACTCATTGCAGCTAAGCAGCAGAATTGCCCCCCTCCACTGATAGCTGGAGTGGAGGCTTGAGCAAGATCCTATGAAATTTCAGGGCTCAGACATGAGATAATGTCTACACTGAGGCTATGAGACTCAAAATGAAATATATCTTCCTAGCAGTCAAGGTGCTGCTTTCCAAAATCAAGTTATTTGTTAAGCTACTATCTAATTGGAGAGCCTGTGTGCCTGACACAAGAGTGCTTTGTCTCTTCATTACAAGCCATGCCTGCATATTATTCCTGAATACTCAATCACAACCTATACCTTACATTCTTGCCGATGAGCAAGCAATAAAACCTACGGTCACTCTTACGCTTGGCCCTTTGTTTCACGAAAAGCAACTGGTCATCCCAGGGGCCCTTGAAACTGCAGATCTCTCTTTGTCTTTCTATAGCTATGTGTCACACTGCCAGGTGGGAGACTGAACCTGCCTCAGTGGTTTTGGTACAGACTGAGGAATTTAGTGACTCAGTAAGACCCTTTCTCAAAGTAAAAAAACAAAAAACAAGGCCCTGAGTTCAACCCATGGTACTATTAAAAAAAAAGGCAAAGCATTAATATACATTTCTTTTAAATGCTTTCTCCTGGATTTTTCATTTTTTCAATGAAAAATTTTGTACAACTCACTTTGGACATATTCTCAGAAATAGACATCTCTATCACAGACAAGTCTGGGAGTGCCTCTCCCCAAGACTGAACATGTCCCAACATTCTCCTTCCCAGGGCAAGCTGGCTATGCAGTGTACAAGTCCATCCCCTATGGCTCCCTGGAGGATGTGATCCCCTACCTGATCCGGAGGGCTCAGGAGAACCGCAGTGTGCTGCAGGGTGCCCGCAGGGAACAGATGCTGCTCAGACAAGAACTGTGGCGGAGGCTGCTAGGGCGAAGCCCAAGGGTCTCCTATTAGCACCCCTGGGGTCATATGGTCAATAAAGTTCCTGCTGCTGAACTGAACTGAAGCTATTTCCTTGGGGAAGGACTAATCTTGACTTCATCCAGCCTGACCTGGGCTGGGGGGAGGGGTCTGGGCTCAGACAAGATCTTTAGATGCCATGGCACAGAGCAAGGACATAGATGGAGGAATAATGGAGCCTCTTCCCAACTCTGAGCCGGCTCATCCTGGGATGTTCCTGGTCCATGACTGATGCAGGAACTTTCTTCAGTTTAGTGGCTCCCCAAAAGAAGAGCACAGGTGAAGAGCAAGACACCAAGACACTGGAGATGAAAGACTGGTCCAAGTCCACATACCCAAGGAAAGGCAGGGGAAAGAGTCAAACCCTTTCTAATGTAATAAGCATCAAACAAGGCTCTTTCTCGTCTCCTGAGATCCGCGCCATGCTGGAACTTAGGGCACCGAGCCAACCAGTAAGCAGCCTGCCGCCCTGGAAAGTGACTGTGGTCTGGGGAGCTGCGGCCACCCCAGGGCGGGGAAACCAGAAGCAAGAGCGTTTCCTGAACTATCACAAATGTTCAGATTCCAGTGAGACACAATGTGGTAGATAAAACCAATGGTAGCAGAGCGGAGAAAGCATGGTAGGACTTCTGAATATGTGTGATAGTTCAAACAATTTTCTTTTTTATCAAAAATGAGATATTATAGTACCCATTGATCATTTTCTGTTATTTGGTTCAGAAAGCCCTGTAATTCTTTCAATCTATGTATGGCTTAATACTATTGTGTTATGTTTGATAGTATTGTATTTGAAACTATGCTCAACTATAGCAGAGTAAGAGATATGGTGTTAGATACTGTTGATGTCCAGTTGACTTAATGTAAAGTACTGTGTTGCCTATGTTGTCCTCTTCTGATCTGCTCTGTACTGCCCCCTTTTGTTTTATTCTCTTTCAAAAAAAAAAAAAACAAAAAAAACAAGGCTCTTTCTGAACTAGGTTCTGAAGTAAATAAGGCTGGGAACACAACCGTGGCAAAGACACCCTCAGCCCTGCTCCATAGAGCCCACAGTCCAGGGGTGAGACAGATATTCCCTCAGACAGTGACAGTCCAGAGTGGTCAGGACTATGATGGGGAAGTCCAAGGGGTGATGGAAGGCCAGATGTGGCGCCTGAGCCACCCTGGGGTGATGAAGAAATTATCTCAGGAATTCACAAGAAGAATCATGAAGATTGAGAAGAACAAGGACAAGGACAGGGCAAAACCAGAGAAGTGTGATCCAGACTGGGGAGTGAAGAGACAGGGATGGAGGGATGTGCAGGGCCAGAGGCTGCAGTCTCACATGGAAGAGGCCAGGGTGGAGGTTGTGTCCCACGGCAACGGGGGATTCAGGAGATGTTTCCAGTGGGAGAAAAAAAGGGTCGAGAAGATCCCTGTGGCTGCTGTGTGGAGGACCGACTAGGAGTGGAGACAGGCTGGGAGTCCAGGCTGAGACAAGGCAGGGAGTCTGGAGGAGAGGACGGGGCTGAGAGCGTGCGCCATGGGTCCCATGGGTCCTGTGGGAAGGATATGGCCAGCAAAAGGCTCAGGGCTCTGACTTGCAGAGAGAGTCTGTGGCGTCAAGTCTGTGAAAGGGATGGGTTAGAAGAGCTTGGGGGAGATTCTGAGACCATTGTGGAAACTGGTAAGCGTGACAGACCTCAGGAGACATCCATGGGTAGGTGGGTGTGCTGTGGTGCTCCTAGGTACGGGGCTCAGGTGAAGAGGCAGCGACAGAAAGTAGTCTACAGGAGTAAATGAAAAGCATGGGACGACAGTGGAGAATGAAGCACTGGGATCATAAAGAGGCCACTGTCCCGCTCCCCCCCCACCGAGTTCTGGAGTTCAGACAACAAAGGAGGAACGCCCAGAACACAGCTGAAAGCTCTAACAGAGATGTTTCTTCTTGCAGTCATGCCAGGACCCTAGGCACCTCTCAGAGAAGAAAAATTACCTTGCTAATTAGGAGTCTGCTAATACGCATGCGCTAGAATTCCTGCCCAGACAACCATTGGTGCGTCAGGGTCACGTGGTAGCACCCAACTAGCCACTATCTTGCCCAACGGTAGGTACGAAGTCGCCTGGACAGGAGTCCAGGCCAAAAGCTTTTTAGAGCTTCTAGGGTCCTCAGCTCTTCACCAGACCCCCTCCTCCAGTCTGAAACTGCCCTCCCCTTTGGAAGTCCTGACTCCCACTCCCCTACCTAACGCCACGGCCTGGGGATTGAACCCAGGGCCTTCGCACTAAACTATGTCCCCAGTTCTTGTTTGTTTGTTTTTGAGACCTCACTATGTCGTAAAATTGCCCAGGCTGGGCTCTCTCTTGCCATCCTCCTGTCTCAGCCTCTCAGAAACACCAGCCTTTACAGCAGCTTCCCCAGCCCACAGAGCTCTCCCTTCCCTAGGCTCTTTCTCAGCCTGTGGAGCTCACCCCCCATAGAAACCCTCCTGTGCCCACAAGGCCCACTGCCTCAGGTTAGTAGGCCACTCTTCCGAAGCCGGTAACCAGCTCCTCCCAAGCCTTGAGACTCCTCCCTGTCCTCCAAGCTCCTTTACTACTCTTGCAGGCCCCTCCCCAGCCCTGAGAACTTTCTCCCTGCCTCACTTTCCTTAGATCACCTGCTCCCTTAGAGCCCAGATCTTCTAGTATGGAGCCCCACTCCTGCCCATCCCTTTCTCATCCAGATGCCTTCCTTCCCATCAGACACCCCCCAAATCCCTTTGTCACCTACGCCAGCCATGCACACCAGCCCACTCTGTCCTTGTTGCTTCCAGGAACCCTGGCTTTTGTCTCCTCCTGCGAAGATGCCTTCCCTGCCCTCTGGTCTCCCCGTGGAGGTGGGCTCCGTGCGGAACCTAGACACCCAACTGAGTCGTCTGTTTCGCCTGGCTGTGGCCGGGGGCCCAAGATGGAGCTTGGCGAGGCTCCTGCCAAGAGGTGAGGGGTTGGCTGTTGGGGAGTTTGCGGCTGCAATAAGGCTGCCTCCGAGTTCCAAGACGGAGATTTAAGGAGGTGCGACCTCTGGAACATTAAGAATAAAATCTGTCTGGGGGTGGGATAAGGAATGGGGATGAGACAACAGATAGGCTGGCTTTTCAGGTGAAGTGATACTGAAGTCCCACTGTGTAAGAGCTGGTCATGCAAAAAGCCAGGCAAGAGACTCTTGGAAGCTGGATAGCTGGTGCAAATACCCTGAGGTCAAAAGAAACTGGGCATGTGTGTGAGTAGTGCAGGACTCAGGCCAAAGAAACAGCTTGTTCTGACAGTAAAGGGCCACAGGAGATGTGTGAATTTTTTCAGATAGGAAGTCATTGGCATGCAAAGAGGAAAGTAACCCCACAATAAACAGCAACAGTTTCCAATTTCATTGATTTTGATAAACTGATTGTGTATTTAGCCACTTTATGAACTTGATTAGTATTTGTTGATTAGTTTAGGTTTTTTTTTTAATCTGAAGAGAGTGAAGATATGGTCTCAACCCCTGGATATTTAAACTTGAATTTTTTTTTTTTTTTTGCCTTAAAGTATTGGCCAGAACTCTCAAACCCTGGTGAATGTCTTTTTCCTTGTTCTTGATATTTAAAAGATGCATTAGTATTTTTCCATTAACTAGTATGTGAGGTATTGGTTTCTGATTTGTAATTTTTATTAAAAAAGGGCATTTCCATTTGAATTGTCTGCTTTTTTTCTTCCCCACCATAAATAGGTATTAAATTTTGCTGGATGTAATGGCACACACCTGTAATCCCAGCACTGGAGTGATTGAGGCAGGAGGATCACCACAAGTTCAAGGCCAGTCCGGGCTACACAGTGAGCTCAAGGTCGGCCTGAACTACATATCAAGACCCTATCTCAAAAAAAAAAAAAAGTAAAAGATAAATAAAATTTATCATTTCCGTTCTGTGTATCTGCTGAGTTAAACACTATATTTTTTATCCTTTAACCCATAAATGTATTTTATTACATTGATAGATTTTCTTTTCTGCAGGGATTACAGTTAGGTGCCACCATGCCTGGCTAGATTTCTTGTATTGGTCATCACTCCTTTGTGAGGATAAGTGTAATAACTTTCTTTAGAGTTTTTGTATATATGGTCATAAATGGAAACTGCTTCTGGAAACTGTTTTTTGCAGGAGTTGAATCATTTTAAATATCCTTAGACACATTTAAAAATTATATGATTTAAAAAATTAAGTGTGGGGCCAGGGATTTAGCTCAGTGGTATAAGTGCCTGCCTGGCAAGTGTGGGGTCATGAGTTCGATCCCCGGTACCAAAAAAAAAAATTGTTCTGATTTTTAAAAGATATATATTTACAATAACCTTAACATTGACAAGTACATGTTCAGACTGGTATCATATCCTTTTGTGAATATTTTGTTTGTTTTTGTTAAAAAAGATAGTAAAAGTTAGGCTCCTTTAGTGCTTTGAACAGTACCTACAGAAAATGAGTGCAGTAAACATAATATTCTGTCCTACATCAGGATGCAGTCACTTCTTCCCATTCCACAAGACTGTGCACCTTTATGTCAAGTGTCCCTGACAAGCCAAAGCTCAGTACTCTTGGCCACATGGCAGTCTACCTGCAGCACCAAAATAGCTGGTAATGGAGTTTTTCAGATGATTGAGTTGTAACTCTTAATCTGAATTTATCTTGATAATCTTCTTGGCCTTTATTGTCTTTTATAACTTTTGAGTTCTGAGTCTGGAGCACTGTTCTCTAAAGATGACCGTTTTTTCTATGCAAATAGGGTATTGCAGCAGGCCAACATCTGCTTGGGTGAGTCCTTTTTTCTCGAGTCAGAGAAGCCACAATGCTTGGAAATACTAAACGAGATATTTTCTTTTGTACTGGAAGCACCTGTGAAATCCATTATCTGGGGTATTGGATGAATGTTCAGTTCCCTCAGTTATCCCCAAAGAACAAGGTAAATTGAAGGCAAGATTCTCAGAAACTGATTCCTTATTTAAAGGTGGCTCAGCAGTTTTTTGTATCATTTCAGAGTACTCTAGTTTTCAATGTACAGGTCTTTTACTTCCTCCATTAGATTGATTTCTAGGTATTTCATTTTTTTGGATGCTATTGTGAAAGTTGTTGTTTCCCTAATTTTGTTCTCAGTAAGTTTGTTATTTGTGTACAAGATGTCTATTGTTTTTTGAATGTTCACTTTGTATCCAGCTATGGAACTGAGTTTGTTTATTAAATCTAGACTTCTTTTAATGAAGTTTTTGGAGTCTTCTATGTAGACTAACATATTATCTGTGAATAATGATAATTTAAATTTTTCCTTTCCTATCATTATTCCATTTATTTCTTTCTCTTATCTAATTGCTCTGCCTAGAATTTCCAGAACTATGTTGAATAACAGTGGCGATAGTGGACGTCTTTGTCTTGCTCCTGATTTTAGAGTGAAAGCTTTCCGGTTTTTGACCATTTAGTATGATGTTGGCTGTTGGTTTGTCATAGATGGCTTTTATCAGATTGAGATAAAGACCATCTACTCCAATTTTCTGTAGGGTTTTTATAATGAATGGGCATTGGACTTTCTCAAAAGCTTTTTCTGTATCTATTGAGATGATCATATGGTTTTTGTCCTTGGCTCTGTTAAGATTTGTGATTTATGTATGTTGAACCATCCCTGCATCCCTGATAAATCCTACTTGGTCAAGTGTATAATCTTTTTTTTTTTAATTTTCTTTAAAAAGAAAAAAACAGCAACACAGAAAAACGGGTAGAAACAACACAAAACCTCAAAAAAAAACCCATGAATCACTAGTTGACAAACCACATACTGTCCTCCCAGAAATAGCTGTTCATGTTACAAAATTAAGGCATACAAAGTGAACACACAGTGAGGCTGCAAACAGAAAAAAAAGGATGGAACAAAGCCAATTGAGACAGTATAGTGAAATTGGCACAGAACATCACAGCAGGTCACCAGGACAACAGCAACAGGCAACATTGTA
>PVJX010005795.1:0-82346 GCA_004027295.1 Dolichotis patagonum
TCAGTGGACACAGCTGCTTCTCTCCACACTGGTGGGATCCCAGGAAGCTTGGGTTCTAGGCACTGCCTTCCCCTCTTCACTTAGGTCCTTCAACTAGGGAGGTCCCCTCCATGGTCTGGCTCACAGCTCTGCCTTTGTCATTTGTAGAAGAGGATAATAAACTATTGTCTCCCTGCTGCTCCCCCTACACACACACACACACACACACACACACACACACATCCATTCTATTGTATTAAAATTTTATCGTAAAACATTTCAATGCTCCAGTTAACTAAAAGCATTTAAAAATCATTGAAGCACTGTATTAACCAGGGTTCTCCAGAGAAATGGTACCAATAGGATGTCTGAATGCAAAAGAAGAGATTTATTTTAAGGAATTTCATGATGTTATGGAAGTTAGCAAGCCCAGCATTCACAGGGTAAGCTGCAGACTTGGGACCAAGGAAGAGTTCATATTATAGGACAAGTCTGAGGGCCATCTGCTGGCAGAATTTGCCCTTGTTTAGGGGACATAGTCTTTTGTTCTGTTCAGGTTTTCAGCTGATTGAATGAGGCTCTCTCCATTATGTAACTGCTTTACACAAGGTCTGCCCATTTAAATATTAATTTCATTCTAAATATACTATCATAGAAACATCTAGAATGTTTGACCAAGTATTTGTGTACCATGGGACACATTAACCATCACGAGAACTCATCTTGAAGCCTTTATTAAAGTCATTATTCCCATGCTTCTTTGTATTCAGAATTCTCTACAACTCTATTGTCTGAAAAATAAACAAGAAAAGTTTCTCTATAATGTACCCTCAAGGCCTACATCATCTAGCTAACTTGGGTGGGTATGTGTTCCAAGTCTGACACGTCTCATGTGACTGTGGATAATTTCAAATACCTGAGCCTCAATTCTCCCATCTGTGAAATGAGAAAATTCTGACTCTTACGGAGTTTAGAGGAAGATTCAAAGGGATAATATATTAAAATGCCTTGTATAATACTTGACCTAGATAGGATTGGTAATCAACCATACCCTACATCTACCTGAATATAAATTAGACTTCTCAGTACTGCTCAGAACATGACTTTAAGATCTGTGTGTATTAAAGAGGTCATAAGCATTTAGGGTAATATAAATAAAAGTTCCATTTTTATAGTTTCTGACACTGTCAGTCAACCTAACAGACTTCAAAAGGCATGGCGCTGCCTGCTTTCTTGGAGTCGTGACTCCTTGTTGAGTAGACGAATAGTTCTGATGAGAAAGAGAAAAGAAAAGCTGTGAAGGCGGATGGCACTGTGACTGACTCAGAGAACGTACTCCTGGGGGAGGCACAGCTGCCCATCTGGCTGCTCTAGTTTGTGCTCTACTGAGCCAGGATGGGGATGAAAGTCCCTCTGTGTCTGCTGTTATTCATCGTTGGTATTTGAGAGATGCAAATTAAAACAACACTGAGATTCCATCTCACTCCAGAAAGAATGATTGTCATCAAGAAATCTACCAATAACAAATGCTAGAGGGGTTGTGGAGAAAAAGGAACCCTTCTCTACTGGTGGTGGGACTGTAGACTGGTGCAACCACTGTGGAAATCAGTACAGAGCTTCCTCAAAACACCAGGATTAGAGATCCCATTCAAACTAGGTATTCCCCAGAAGAATTAAAAACATCATACCACAGCAATATACGTGCACCCATGTTTGTAGAAGCTCTGTTCATAATAGCTAGATCTTGGAAATAATCCAAATGCCCATCAACTGAGAAATAGATAAAAAGATATGATCTTGTTATACAATGGGGTACTACTCAGCCACAAAAAAGACAAACTGGAGACTTTTATAGGTAAATGGGTGCAACTTGAGACCATACTCATAAATGAAATAAAGCAGACATGCATGTGTAAACATCATCTTGTCTCCCTGGTGTGAGAAACTGAATGAATAAATAAGTCTAAAATGTATAATAGATATTGTGGAATGGGAAGAAATTGTTCAAAAGGAAAAAGGGACTAGGATGGGGAAAAGGGTAAAGGACAGAAAGGAAAAGGGAAAAGATACAAGTCAATTGTCCTAGTAGTATCTCTTAGCTCATTGAGAAGGACAGTTTGTGCTAATATCAATTGGAGAATTTTTATGACCATATCTTCTACTCTAATTAACTACTTGACAGAAAGCTATGCAGTGTACTAACTATTGTTATTCTCTTGTTATTTTTTTGTGAAATTTTGTTTTACCTTTTTTCCATTGTATATATATTGAATGGTGGTAGTGGTGGTGGTGATGTTGATATCTAATTCCATGGTGATGACACAACTCTCTACGAGTTCAGTCCTTTTAAATTGATATTTGTCTTACAGTCTGAGGTGAGGTCTATCTTGCAGAATGTTCCATGTTCACTTGAAGAGAGTGTTCTGCATTCCTTGGTAGTATTCCTCGGAAGTCTGTTAGATCTAGTGGTCCAGTCTTCAGTATCTTTGCTGATTTCTGTGTAGGGCTTCTGTTGAGAATGAGGTATTTAAAATCTACAACTATCATTATGATTTTCCTTTCAATTGAGTCTCTGATTTGTGAATTTTTATTAGCTAGAAATACATTTATAATTGTCATATATTCTTGGTGTAGTGACCATTTTATTCTCTATTTAACTGCCCTAAAAATACATTCTGTCCTGCATCTATTTATCATTTTACAGGAGCCGCTCTTTTGGTTTACATAGTATATCTTTTAATTATTTTTCTTTCTGCTTATTTGTGGCTTCTAATCTAAAATATGCTTCCTATAGATAACACGTAATAGAATCTTGATCTTTTATCTCTCCAGACATCCTTTTGATTAGGTCATTTAAGCCATTCATATTTAATGTCATAATTAAGTTAGATTTGCATTTACTACTTTCCTATCTGCTTATTGTATGTTGCCTATGTTTCTCATTCCTCTGTTCATACTCTACTTTTGTGTGTTGAATTTTAGAAGATAGCATTGAATTTTAATTTTTTTTTGCATTTTAATTTTTTGTTGATTTTCAACTATAAGGAGTTTTAGTGGATTTTTTTTGCTTATTTTTTAAAATTTTATTTAAAAAGAAAACAAAACAAAACAAAATAGAAAAAAGGGTAGCAACAATACAAAATCCCAAGGTTAAAAAAAGAAAACAATAAAAAATACTAAGAAATTATTACTTGATAACTTGTATACTGTCATCTGGGAGATAGTTGTTCAAGTTACAAAGTTAAAACATACAAAGTACACATTCAAGCAATGAGACTGTTAATAGTTCTGCTCCATGATCTAACAAAAACAGTAATATCGTCATTCTTCTTACACACTTAAACATACGTGCAATTATATGCTTTAGAGCACTTTCTTTTCCTCTCTTTTTTACAGTAGCAATTACACATTTGGGGTTTTATTACTCCTATATTTCTTATTACTTTTTACACTAGAGACACAATGTGATATTTATAAATATGATTCTTATTTATTTTGCTAATGAGGATAGTCTCAGGTTGTCTCCATTTACCTATGAAGGCCTCAAGATCATCCTTCTTCATAGCTGAGTAATACTCCAATTGTGTAAAAATACCACATCTTTTTCATCCACTCTGTGGTTGATGGGCATCTTGGTTGTTTCCAAGATTTAGCTATTATAAATTGTGCTGCTATGAACATGGGTGCACATATATCACTGTGATATGACCTTAATGGATTCTTAAGGACTGTGACATGTATTTTAGCACAGTTCTTTCAGAGTAATACTAACAATTGTGCTAAAACCTAGAAACTCGAAGATGATTTTATTTCTTCATTCCTTCTTTCTGCTGTTTTTGTCATACAGTTATAAGTATTACTGTACTCAATTTAATTTTTTAAAAGATGTTAAGGGAAGAAATGAAAAATTTTATGCTGATGGGTTTATTTATATTAACCTACATATTCCCATTTCTGATGCATTGCATTTCTTCAAGTGGATTTGGGTACATCCCAGTATCATTTCCTCTCAGTTCCAGAAACTCTAAACATGTAAGGCAGACTCCTAGCAACAGATTTCCTCAGTCTTTGTTTATCTGGAAGTGACTTTATTTTACTATCACTTTTAGATGATAGTTTTGGAGTTACGGAGCTCTTAATTGACAGTTATTTTCCTTTCAGGTCCCAACTGGCCTGCATTTTTTAAGATGAGAAATCAGCCATTAATTATATTAAAGATTTTCTACAAATGTCTTCTTCTGTTATTATTTTCAAGATTTTTAATTTGTCCTTGAGTTTAAGCTGTTTAATCATGATGTGTCTAACCGTGGCTCTCTTTGTATTTATCTTACCAGAGCTTCATTTTGCTTCTTGAGTATATAGTTTCTCATCCAATGTAGGGACATTTTAGACATTATTTCTTCAACACCTTTTCTCTCCTCTTGTTTTTCCTTTCCTTCTGGGCCCGTGTTATATGTCTTTAAATGAGTTGTTTGGCTGCCTTAATGTCCTGAATCAATTCAGAATGTTTCTCTTTCATGTCACTTTGAGTTTGGGAAAGAGCCAGAAGTTTCATAGTGCCAGATCCCATGAGGAAGGTGCTGCGGACACACCCATAATGTGTTTACAAGCCCACCTCTCTGTTAGACGATACTTGGCAGCAGTCACCATTTTCTTGATCACAACGTGTGCAGATGCTGATAAAAGAGGACTTCAAGAAAGTGGCAAGAATGATGGAATAGGTGTGTTGGAGGGGAGCATTGTGTGGGGTACTAATGGCAATGCACTTTTTACTGTAGTAAGTTTTAATTGAACAATCACCATATGTTACGTGTATATTTTGGTCACTTCTTACGGTATGTCTGACATCCCAGTCTCACTCAATTTCTGTTGATTGCTTTTTTTTTCTAAATATAAGCCATATTTTCCTGTTTCTTTGCATACATATCTTACAATTTTGTTCTTGTTGAAAGTGAACATATTAGTTACTGTATTGTAACAACTCTGGATTCTTAATTTCCATCATGAAATCATTTGTCACTGCTCTTTGTTTGATTTTGTTTCTTTGTCTAAAACATGCCAGGGCTAAATCTGTGAGATCTTTCTCTCCCACATATAACAATATGCACAGTCGACCCTGATCAGTTTTTCTGTTGTTGTTCTTATTTTGTTTGTATTTTCAGCCATGTTTTTAAGCTTCTGTGTGCATAGTTTAGTGGTCAACCAATAAGTGAACAGAGATTATGCTCACACACCTCCAATCGGGGGTTCTACCAATGACCATGGAGACAAGGGCTTCAAAGTTCAAGTCCTTGTTAAATTTATTCTGACTTTTGATTACATTGGGTCACTTTGCATCTCCTTTATGCATGCATACATTCTCAGAGTTGGTCAGGAGTATGTAGCTAACTTGGGCCTCTCTATTCTCCATTACTCATTCATGTCTCAGCCAACAATACCCTTGGCCAACCATAGTTTCATGCTAGCAGAGCCCTTGGCCCTCACTTGCCAACTGCCAAGAATCATTGCTTCTGACAGTGCCACTGATGAAGGCCTCACCCATTGACCTCAGTACCTAAGTTGCCATCTTCATGGCTGCCTCACCATGACAAAAGCCCTGTGCCGACTCAGCTGTGGAGAACAGACTGGTCAAAATGATAACATCACTGACCAGCACTGTTCCTAGCAGTTTTTCAAATGTGAACACTTCTGAGATTATTGCATACTTTCCAGGATGTTGAAATGGTAATTTTTGCCACTTTCGTCCAACTTTATAATTTCTTTTGAAGGGAGATAATTAGCCAGCCTTTTCAGTTGTTTATGCCCAGAAATCCCCTCTATAGTTTTGGAAGTGCTTTTGTATCTATGGTGTCATTTGAGTAGAAAAAAGGCATGACAAGTGTTGTTAGTCTATTTCAAAGACAAAGAAAATGAAGCTCAGAAAGGTTAAGTGAGCATCCCAGCACTATGCAACTATAAACTACCTGAGCTAGAATTCCAGCTCGGTTTTCTCTCTTTCAATGCCAGTTTTTACAGAACCTGCATGAGACCTTATTGAGCATTAGGCAAAGAAACTGTCTTAGCTCTAACACTATAGCAAAACACCACAGACCCAATGACTTCAGCGCATACACTTATATTTTATATTTCCAGAGATTGGGACATCCAAGATCAAGCCATAGACTTGGTTGTCAGTGAGGTCCGGCTTCCTAGATAGGAGACATTTACTTTCTTATTTGTTGACATGACCTTTCCTTGGTGCATATATAACTGAAAATAAGAGAATGAAAGTAAGATTCTCTTCCTTCTTCTATAAGAGTACCATGAGGGTCCTGCCCTTGTGGCCTCATCTAACCTAATTAACCTCCCAAAATCCCCATCTCCAGATTCTATTACATTGGATACTAGGGCTGCAGTACATACATTTGGGAGGGTACATGCATCCATTTATAACAGCAGTCTATCCAGAGCTGAATTTTCTCTTGTTGCCTTGAAGCCCATAGAGTTTCACAGATCCTTGTGTTTATCAGCATCTGTCTTCAGGAGGAAGGCAACCAAGGATCAACCTGTGCTATGATACCAAAGCTTGAGATGTTTCCTCTTTGTGCTGGTAAGATGAGTTTGGACAGTGGGAATTCTTTCTCTTGCCACCATTCTGCAGAGGGCTGCTATGCTTTGTATCTGGGTAGCCCCTGAATGATAACAAATCTTAACGTTTTAACAGTCACTTTTTTCCATCTTTCTTTGTTAAATGATCTAGCAAAGAAAGGAGACATTTAAGATTCAGTGACTCAGGCCCACTCCCTACTCCACACACACACACACACACACACACATGCACACAGACACATGCCCTCCAAAACTGAATATAATTTTTCTGTGCCAGAACAAGGATTCACATATGCGAACTCTGGAACCTGGTAGATTTTGCTGAGTTTCCAGGGAGTAGGCTGAGGACCACATCATTGAAGTGACTGCGATTGTCTTTGAATCCCAGAGTACTTGTCAGGAGGCAGAGTGGCATGGAAAGAAAATGCTGAGCTACTCCAGATGTTAGGGCCACTTTCTTAATGATAAAAGCATTTTAACATTAGGGCCACTTTCCTAATGATAAAGGCTATCATGTGTTGAACACTTACCCTGTGTCAAAGATTATTTGGAACTTTACATATGAGACACAAATGTCCCCAGACCTCATCAGCCTTTGATCACACTGGCTGATAATCCAGGTTTATTGTATCTGCCTCCTAGCCCCAACAGAACCAACCACTCACTCAGGCTCTCTGAAAGCCTCTAGGGGCCTCACATGTGTCCAAGAAGAAATCTGCTTAAGTACTTCACATCCTGCTCCTTGTTAATGTTCTCCCTACCTCTGCATTTCTAACCGGAGCTCTCCACAAGCCCACCCTTCCACTGCCCGAGAGGTTGACCTTAAGCAGTCCCAAAGTTACAAACCTTCAACTGTCATACTGTCTGCACTTCCATAAACACTCCATTATCCAGAAAAACAGGAAGAAGGACCCACTTCCCAGCAGCACTGCTGGGTCCAGGAGCTGATAGTTCCTTCAGCTGCCCGGTGAAGCTGAGACCCACCCCAGAAACAGGCAGGAAAGTAAACCTCCACATATCTACCTATCCTTCACAAACTCACCCAAAAGTCAATAGCTAAAAATAACAATTATGTATTATTTTCATAATTCTGCAGGTTGTTCATGTAGCTAACTGCTACACAGGATTTAGTAATGTTGCAGTTATACGATGGCTGAGGTAGAACATTGAACATGTCTCTTCTCACTGGTGGTTTGTCAGAGTCGGCTGGAAGGCTGGTACCTCTGTCTCTCCATGTGATCTGTCCACTTGGCTATCTTGAATTTTTTTCACTATAGCAGGATCTCAAGAGTTGAGCATTCCAATTGGTTCAAAGACAATAGCAACCGCCTCAAGGATATAATCCTCAGCCTATTCCCTGGAAACTCGGCAAAATCTACCAGGTTCCAGAGTTTGAATATGTGAATCCTCGTTCTGGCACAGAAAACTTATATTCAGTTTTGGAGGGTGTGTGTGGTGGGGTGGCGTAGGGGGGTCTAGGTCCTGGACTGGCATAGCATCACGTGTATTGCTTCAGTTAAAGAAATCACAGGGTCAGCCTGAATTCAGGAGGAGAGAAAACAAGCCCTACATCCTTTTGGGGTTGGTGAAAATTCATAGTCATCTTTATTTAGTGCCATTTTCTCAGTTTTGGGGGCTGTTCCCAAACTCCTGGTGGGTTCTCCCTTCTCCATCAGTTGCACAGCTGAGAGGTTGGCAGCCCTCCTATGCTCAATAGTTTTTAACATTATCACTCCTCTGTTTGAAAGCCTTTCATGGCGCTCCCATTATCCTTGAGATAAAATCTAAACTCTTAACATGGCCTACAAGGCCTCTCAAGATCTCACCTGCCTCTCCAGTCTCAATGCTTACTACCATGCTGAGATACTCCTTGTTTCCTATGGGTACCTCTTTTTGCTATTGTCAAGAAGGCCTGCTTACAGGCCTTCCTCCCACTCCTGGTTCACTTCCTCATTCTTGGAGACACAGCACCTCTGTCATAGAGGAAGCTATGCCTACAAGTCCACCTCTCTTCTCCCAACACCCGAGACCTAACCTTGTCACTTCACTCACCACTTTATTTTGAAAATAGCTCTATCTCTCTGTCTCTGGCTGTCTGTCTGCCTGTCTCTCCTCATCCTTGCTCTCTCTCTCTCTTATTCTCTCTCTTTCTCTCTCTCTCTGCACCTGACACAGGCTGCAGATGTGAACTCCCTAAGGGCAGGAATTGTACCTTTTTGTAATACCAGCTTCCCAGCTGTACAGCATCTTACACAGAGTATGGTTGAAATGAACACAGACCAAAACAAGCTGTAAACTCCATGAGAGCGAGTCTCCATTTATCTTATTCACTGCAAAATCCCCAGTGCATAACACACAGCAAGAACTCAATAAATATTTGCTACTCCTGCTGAAATGAATCTCTTCATTCACAGCCTCATGTCTAGGTCCTTCCTCCTCTTCAAACAGCCATTCCAATTCGCCATTTTCCATACTTCTATTTCCAGCCATCTTGGAGTAACTGCAACTGGTCATCCTAATTATAAAAAGAGACACAACATGTGAAGTCATAAAAAGCAACACAATGAATGAAGTTACTGTTTCATAAATGAGTGTAAAAAGAGACATAACATATGAAGTTACTGTTTTCTGATATTACACAAAAGGGATCATAAAATTATCGCTTGCACAAGAAAGGAAATAACACAAGCGATATGATTGTTCAGGTTTCAGCTTATAGGAACTTTATAAAACTCCAGGGAAGGAGAAGTCAAAAAGAGCACTGCCAATCTACTAGATCAGGGCCACTAACAAGTCTGAAATTTGTAGGCTAGGGTATCAGAGATAAAGAGCTCCAAAAATCTGCAGACGTCTGCTTGAGTCTTTGATCAGATTCTGAGTTTTGTGCGTGCAGGGGAAAACTTCTATAACTGGACAAGAACATCTACTAGTGAAAGACAACTGCAGGGGAATGAAACACTTGCCATCAGCTGTACACTGTGCCTGACACAGGCTGCAGTGACTAAGTTCCAACCATCAAGAGGGGAAAGACCTTGTCCTACACCCTGGACTTCCAATAGAGACTGCAGAAAGGCCATCTTCAGGACTAGCGTTAGTCTCACCAAAGAGCAGAGGCCACTTTAAAAGGCCTGCCCTAGCGGGGCTTAAAATAAACCTTGAAAGGACTGAGCTAATCTACAAGTAAGGTAATATCCTTCCTAAGCAAAACTCAACACTTTTTCCATGAAGATACCAAAGCCAGACTGAGCATCCCAGCATCTATGACACACAGTATACAATCAAATGTTACCATGCAAGCAAAGGAGACACTGTGGGGTTCATAACTAAGGAAAAACATTAGTCCAAAGAATTAGAAATCAGTGATCTAATGGAATCAGCAAATGAGGTCCAACCACTATAAATATGTTCAGGAAGTTAAAGAAAAATACAAATATAATGAACGAGCAAACAAAATGCTCCATAAAGAAAAGGAGCCAAATGGAAATTCTCCTTTTAAAAGTGATTACATGTATCTAAAATGAAACTTTCACTGATGGATTTAACAGCAGGTTATACTGTGTATCATAAAAGATCTGTGGATGTGCACACAAGACAATAAAAACTATCCAAACTGAAACAGAGAAAGAGAAGAAAACCTGAAAAAAATGAAGAGAACTTCAGTGACCTGTGAGACAATATCAAGTAATCTAACACCAATTGGAGTTCTGTAAGGTGATGTAAGAGATTGGGACATAAAGTTCACACCAGCTGAAATGTTTCCAAATTTAATGTAAACTAAACCCACAGATCCAGGAAACTCAACACATTGCAAGAACGAATACAAAGAAACCATAATAAAATTGCTAATAAATTATAAAGAGAAAAATCTCAAAAGTAACAAGAGACAGACACACATTTCCCCTTTTCCATAAAGAGACTTTTCTTTCAATAACCATCCTTTTTCATCAAGGTCCTTAGCAGCTTCACCTGAGTTCCCCCCTGGCTTTGCCTGGACCAGAACTCTGTCTATGCCTTATCTTCCCTGTGGAGCTTTGAATTTTTGCATCACTAGGAATCCATCTTTCTTTGTTTGAGGCTATCACAACGTATTATCTCACTAATAGTAGTTGCTCAATAAATGAACTGCATTAACAAGTGAGGTACGTGAATGAATAAGAATACGGATAACACAGGTCAGTCATTAAACCCTGGACATCTAAGCCAACAATTTCTAAGAAGAAATAGGACTGGGGACATTCCACAACCTCAAAATAATAAGCCCCTTTCAGAATACTTAAAACCGTAATTTATGGAGTGTTCACTAAACGCCTGGCATTGTGGTAAGCCTTGAATACGCACCTAATTAAAGTCTTATTCTGACAAAAAACGAAAGGGCATGCAGTTAAGTAAATTGCCTCAGGTCATATAGAGAGTGAGTGATCATGCTAAGGCTGTCTCTCAGGATTGATTTCAAAAGCTGTGCTTTTTAACTGCCTTCTCTGACAACTCTTTCTTAATCACGTACTTCCGTGCCTCTTTGCCTTTGTTCATGTCGCTCCTTCAGTCTGTCACGCCTCTTGTCTCAACTACCCCAGCTCTTGCTCATGAGCCACACCAAGCTTCACTTTGGCAGTCAAAAACACAGTCCCCCACCTCCTCCAACCCAGACCGTTTGTGCTGTGCTAAACCTAGGAATCCCGGGATGAATTTTCTGCCCTAAAGAAATCCACAGTCCAAACATAGTAAAAGCCCCGGAAAAATGAGGCCAGTGCTGGAAAGAAGAGAGCAGGAAGGAGCCTTGGTTAATGTATAAACCAGTGATGTAAAGGCTAATTCATTGTGCCCACGTGAAGACACACCGATGGAGCCGGAGTCAGTGGCATAATGGATAGGAATTCTCTTAGAAGCTGCTCGTTTTCCCAGTGTCTGTCTCCAGCAAGAGCTTTCTGATCTGAATGCCTATCTTTTCTCTAACAGAACTTTGCCATAACTTCTGCGCTGCTCACCCCGTGGCAGAGGGAATTAAATCCCCTTTGAATAGCTCTACCTTCCGCGTGAGAAGTTAATAGCTGACAGTTTTTCAAATTTAGGGGAAATCCATAGTTGTCTTAGCTTTATAGTTGGGTATTATTGGTTAATCAAACACAACTACTTTCTCAAAGTAGAATGGGCTTCCCCTCCCTCTCCCTGCCCTTCCAGCAGCCTCCACAGGCAGCCTAGGCGGGAAGGGGAGCCAGTGTTCTGCCACGGTCCAGGCTCCTGTTGCTCTTTTTACTCTAAACTGTGTAATTGGCCCTTGCAGACAGAGGTTAATTTCCCACCATGAATTCCCTACCAAAGTAGCTTGGCTCCTGTGGGGAAATCAGAGGAGAAATTGCTTCCAGGTGCCACCTGGTCCTCCTTTGTGGCAGTGAGGGAAGTCACGTGGGGATGGCACATGCAAGGAGCAAGGGTTTGGGAAACCAAACCAAGTTATGAGCAGACAGGTTTACTAAACCAAGTACCTTGGGGTCACTGATGTAATCTCAAGGATTCAGACGGTGAATCTGTAAAATAGGGATAATACTGCCCTGTTCACTGTGGGAGGATGTGGAAAGGGCTTGGCCCAGGGCTAACACAAGAAGCATTCGACGAATGATGCTAGCCAGACATGGTGGCACATGTCTGTAATCCCAGCACTTGGGAAGCTGAGACAGGAGGATTGCTGAGAGTTTGAGGCCAACCTGGACTAACATCAGTTCAAGGACAGTTTGAACTGCATAGCAAAACCCTGTCTCAAAATGAACAACAACAACAATTTTACCTCCTGGCTACTTGGTGCAGTCAACCACCATTTGTCTCTTCCTCAGGAAATTCTCCCTTTCTGCACACTTTGGATAATCTACCTCCCAAATGTTTTTATCAACAGGAGGCAATAACAAACCTTTAGAGGGGAGGAACCTCTTAGGAAACATGGAGTTCGAATGAAAGAATAAAGACAATTTAAACTCTACTCTTAAATATTCTACTGATATTTCTTAGCAGTACTCCCTTAGCATTTTGGGGAGAACATTTGTAGCATTCCTAGAACCTGGGTGTTAAGTGCCAGGAGCAGCTTCTTATTCAATGGGACAGTCCAGGAAAACCCTGCGTCCCCAGACTCCCCCACACGGGTACTTCATTCCCCACCTGAGAAACTGTCACTGCATTGGGACAACCTGATCTCGCCTGTGCAGAGCATCTCCTCCCTCTGTCCTGGGTCCCCACAGCACTGCCATGCCAGTATTCAGATAACAGAGCATTCTGGGTAGTGTGTGTTTATTTTTCATATCTTTTTTCTAATTACACAAATAATGCATGGTAAATTGAAAAAGTCAAACAATAGAGAAATTTGACAAATAAAAAATAAAAGTCCTCTGCACTAACATTTTGAACATTTATACTATCTTTTCTTGTAAAAAGTAATAAAGTCACATGGTTAAAAAAAACCCAAGTAGTGCAAAATAGTGTAAAGATAAAAGTCTTTGGCATCAATTCCATGCTGCCATTGACAGTTTTAAATGTACCTTTGTAGAAATTCTCTGTATAGACTCATGTATATACAGTATATTTATATTCTTCAAACACAAATGGATCCTATACACTATTGGTTAGTCTGTTAGTGTTTTTTTTTTTCCACAGAACAATGTATTTTTTAGATCATTTTCTAGCAGCGCATCTAGATCTTCCTTATTCTTTTTAATAATTTTAGAATACTCTATGGACCATAATGTGTTGGCTATTTCAATGTCCTCATGATATACAGTTGCATCTTGACTGTTATCTATCCCAGGTACAAAGTTACAAGGCTCTATGTTACTGGTGACAAAGGATGAACATTCGGCACAGATGGGAGGACATGCCCAGGTGACCCACCCTGAGCAGGAAGGAGGGCACAACAAGGGGTGTCAAAATGTCAGTTCCAGTATCAGCTGGACTCTATCACTGAGTGACCTTGAAGAGCCCTCTTTGGGCCATAGTTTCCTAGGGTATAAAATTCGGGAGTGAGGCAAAATTACCGCTATACCTCTTAACATGCCTATGAGTCCAAAAGTGTGAAAGTAGGTTCTAAACCAGTCCCATATACAGTAAAAAGAGGCAGAAGTGCAAAATCATCATTTTTATACTCTATGCTAAGCCACTGCACAATGCATTAAACACCGCAGCGTGGAGCATTCAGAGAGGGCCCTGCGCAGAACACGAGGAATGGAAAAACCCGATGAGTGCTGAGGAGCTGGGGTTGCTTACACTGAAGGCCAGAAGGCTGAACTTCTATTTAATCACTCTCTCTGCATATAGGAGAGGTTTCTCTGAAGACAATTCTTAATACTTGTTCTTCATGTTCTCAGAAGATGAAGCAAAAGAAAAGGAGCTGAAATGAAAGCAGGAGAAATTTGTGTGAGTGGAAAGACACTTATTTGATTATTAGGATTAAAGGAAACACAAAAAGCTGTTACTACCAAAGGCTATAGTGTGGGTCTCTAGCTCTGGATACATTCAAACCTATTAAAACATCTGGCTGGCGACAGGATTGAGCCAGAAATACTGCTAGATGCTTTCCCACATCCTGTGGTTCTCCCACAGTTTTTAAATGCTAAGTGCTGGCCTAAAGGTAACCTCTGGTTAATGTTAATAGAATCAGGCAATGATTAATATTCTAATGAAAAGAAGTGTATCAAACACAGCTGAACTCTTACATTCTGGGTCTTATAGCTCCTCTAATTTATTAATAAACAAGTTGCAAATTTTTATTTCTTGTCTGCAAGCTTTGACATTATTCAGGCCTGTAGGATAAAGGTTGAGAGGGTACAGCCAAAGTACGCAACAGCTAAGTTCTCTAGACGTTCGCTGTGTGGAATATAGCACAAAAATAAAAACCAAAAGGAAATGTGAAGACCAGGTAACAAAATGAAAACGATGCTGCACACTGAGAAGCAGCTTCCTGAATCTTAGCCCCCAAGTCAAGCATAAGATTATTCTCTTTGTGATTCCTGTAGGATATAAGTTCATCAGTAAGAGTTGCTCCCCATTACAAAGTGAAATGAAAACCCACAGAATGGAAAAGAATTTAAGACAGCAGTCCCTCAGACAAAGGACTTATCCACAGAACATACAAAGAACTGAAAAACATCAAGCCCCCCAAATTCAAAGATGCGCTCCAAAAATGGGCATCTGAGATGAGCACACATTTCTCAGATGAATAAATACAAATGGCAAGTAAATACATGAAGAAATGCTCATCATCACTGGTCATTCAAGAAATTCAAATTAAAACAGTATTGAGATTTCATCTCCCTCCAGAAAGAATGGCTGACACCAAGAAATCAACTGAAAACAAACGTTGGCAAGGCTGTGAGGAAAAAGGAACTCTTCTCCACTGTTGGTGGAAGTGTAGACTGGTCCAACCACTGTGGAAATCAGTATGGAGATTCCTCAAAAAACTAGGATTGGAAGTTCCATTCAATCCAGCTATTCCCCTCCTGGGTATTTTCCCAGAAAAACTGAAAAGATCATGTCACAGTAATATATGTGCATACATGTTTATAGCAGCACACTTTGTAATAGCTAAATCTTGAAAACAACCAAAATACCCATCAACCATAGAATGGCTGTAAAAGATGTGGTATTTTTATATAATGGAATATTACTCAGCTATAAAAAGGATGATCTTGAGGCTTTTATAGGTAAATGAAGGCAACTTGAGACTATCCTCATAAGTGAAATAAATCAGATTCACATTTGTCAATATTATATTGTCTCTTTAGTGTAAAAAATAAATAATAATAATAAAAACTAAAAGAATAATAAGATTCAAAATGTATAATAGATATTATAATAACGAAAAGGAAAGAAAGTGCTAGAAAGGAAAGAACAAGTGGTAGGTATACACATATAACTGTATGTATGTTTAAGTGTACAATTTAGATAACCATACTACTAATTTTTTGTTAGTTCATCAAACAGAATAGTTTGTGCTGTCATTGTTTGATTGTTCACATTTTATGTTTTGATTTTGTAACTTGAACAACTATTTTTAAAATAGCATGTAGTTTATCAACTAGTGGTTTCTTACTGTTATTTTTTTTTTGAAATTTTGTATTATTTCTACCCTTTTTTCTGTTTTGCTTTTTTCTCTAAATTTAAAAAAAAATAATTGCTCACCATTTAAATCAAATTGGCCTTTGTCTTTCATATGCCAAGTTAGCCTAAAATTCAGCTGGTTAGAACAGTCTTATTTTACAGTTTCTAAGGGTCAGGAGTTTATGAGCTACTTAGATGGCAGGGCTGATGTGGTATGTCAGCCAAGGCTGCAGTCGCCTGAGAACCTAACGAGGGATGGAGATGCACTTCCAAGATGGAAACGCTCACTGCAGGCAAACCAAGGGTGAATGTTGACAGAAGGCCTCAGTTTACCTCTACCTGTACCTCTTCATAGCTCCATGACTGTTCTCACAACATGGCTTGTTTCTCAAAAATAAATAATCTGAGCAAATACAAGGAGAAAACCACAATGTCTTTTGTGACCTAGCTTGGAAGTCACTCTATATCCATCCACAACATCCTACCAGTATCCAAAGTCACCTCCATCATGTGAAAGAGATGACACAAGGGCTTGAGTACCAGAAAGGGAAGATCATCAGTGGGTATCTTCAAGATGTAAATGTTCCTTTGGCTGACAATGTGACAGCATAAACCTCAGAGAGAAACAGACCTGGCCCTGAGCTCTGGCACTATGTAAGTGAGTTACTTGTGGTAAAGAACATAACTTGTCTTACCTTCTCCCCATAGACCAAATAGAAGTGATAGTACCCTCTGCTCGGAGTTATTGTGAAGATTAGATGGGATAAATCATACAAAGTACTTCATAGAGTGTCTACAATAAAGAAAGTTACTTGTAACAGTAACTGAAATTTTTATTTAAAGAACCTTCATATCAATCATTTTTTTAGATTGCTTTTTGTTTGCCCTCCCTTGAAGAAGAACATGTATACCAAAGTATATAAAGAACATGCAATATACAGCTCAATATTTTACAAGGTGTCCATCCCTATACCCATATCTATGATCGAGGCGTAGAAGACTTTTAGCAAATTGTAAGGTTCCCTCACACACACGCTTGCCCTTGATCAACCACTGGTCTACTTCTATAAATATTCCTTAGTTCATCTGCAATTGAATTTTATTGAAACAGAGTGACATTCTTGTATTTGGCTTGCTTCACTCAGCTTGAATGAATCTGTGAAAATCTGTGGACTAATTCACAGCGTTGCATTTGTCAATAGTTTTTTTTCTTAATTGCTGTAGAATTTCACATGGTATGAATATACTACAATTTATTTAGTTCACCTGTTGATAGACATTTGGATTCTTTCCAGATTGTAATGAATAAAACTATACGAGCACCACTGTTATTAGATCATCATCACCTGGTATACTAGGAACATGAACATACTGCTGGGAAGTGATATTATTGGCAGAGAAATAATGTGATGGGAATAAGCAATAAAATAACATACATATACACATATGTATCATAAACAGTGCCAAAGGAAGTTAAAAAATATTACTTACATTGTGTTAAATGTATTAGTTTCCTTAGTAGGAAATAACTCAGTAAGAAAAATATGTGCAAAGACATGGTCACAGATAAGTAAATATATTTGGTAAACAGAAAAATACTTACAATTACTAATAGTTAAAAGGCTATAAGATATTTTACATCTGTTTGATAAGCAAAGATGTGAAAATGTTAAGACTGCCAGAGTGTAAAATATATACATTCTCTTTTGTAAAGCAAAACAGTGTTATTTTTAAAATGTTAAATATTCATGTTCTTTGGTCCAGCAATTTGTCTTTTATCTTGCCAAAGTTCTCCTTCCAGCATAAAGAAAACAGTATCTGTATAGCACATACACATGAAATGCCTGGCATAGAGCTCGGCACATAGTAGGCACCAAACCAGTGATGGCTTTTTATTAATAAGCAGCATCTCTAGGTCTGGCACAGCTCTGAGACACTTGTATGTGTTAATCAATTTAATCTTTGCAAAAAGCCCTGTGTGGCTGGTATCATATTTCTCCCCATTTTATAAGTAAAAAAAACCAGGGTGCAGATAAGTAACGAGTAAGATCACATAGTAAGTGGCAGAGCCAGAACCTCCTCCTTGAAAGTCTGGCCTTTGAGCAGCACTGCATGTGAGCTTCCCCCACCTGTGCTGTCCAATGTGGGAGCCACACGGAACCACTGAGCATTGAAAAGTGGCCCATGTGACAAAACTATTTTATCTTGTATCTAATTTTAACTAAAATTAAATTTTTCCATGACTACTATGTTAGACAGTACAACACTAGAGACTGTTCTTAACCACTATCCTATATTGGATTTTGTTACCAATAAGTGATTACCAATGTACTCCCCACCTTACCTACAGGCAATGTGTTGCAAAGCCCCCACTTAATGCCTACAATAGTGAACAGCACCAAATTCTGCAAGTGTTATATTTTTCTTATATATACCTATGATAAAATTTAATTTATTAATTAAGCATAATATGAGGTTGAGAGTAATAACTAATAATAAAATAGAACAATTATGACAACATACTGTCATAAAAGTTATGTGAATGTGGCCTCTTATAAAATACCTTGTACTTTCACTTTTCACTTAAAAAAAATACCATGGCTTCTCTTTGGCATATGTGAATTGCTAGTATCATCAGGCTTAGCGCTTTTGAGTCATTATTAATACAATAAGCATTGTGACATAGTGACACAGTTGGTCTGATGGAGCTAGTTCCCGAGTGATCCATAGACCTGAAATGGGCATGCTGTGGATATTGTAGAGAAAAGGAAGATTTGGATCCTAGGCAGCATATTTCAAGATTTCATCATGGATCTCAGAATCACACCATCTCAAATTTATGAATTGTTGATTTCTGGACTTTTTAACTTAATATTTTCAAACTTAAGTTGACCATGGGTGATGAAGCCATGGAAAGCAAAATAGAAAAAGCGAAACTATTCTGCCAGCAGTAGCAGTTGTAGTATTTTGGCATGTTAGAAGGAAGCATTTTACAGCAGGCCGAGCTGAATAAGGAGAAAACAGGCTGTCTCTGGAGTAGTGAGCTCCTTCTCATGCCAGCAACCACCACATGGCAGACGAGACTCAAGCACTGGATTGGAGCAGAGTGAGAGGGTAGGTAACAGTAAGGAGTCTGATGGTTTTTGGTTTTTCAAGGTCCAGTATATCAGTGAGATTCTAATCCTAAGAACTAAATACAGTCTGTACCCCTCATTCCACTAAAATCTCAGGTTGGAAACTGTATTGCCAAACTTTTTCCTTCCAAGATGCCTTAAGGCTATGCAACCTCTCTGAGGAGGGGGATGAACGTTTACTGAGTATTCATTCTGTGCCAGGTGCTGTATCAGGCTTCATTTATATTATCCTAAGTCTCATGTCCACATAACATGACAGATGGATAAATCTCCATTTTGCTTTGGAGCAAACAAGGCTCAAAGAGATTAAGTAGTGACAGATCACAGAGTAACAGACAGAGGTGGAGTTTGAGTTTAAATCTGCCTGATTCTAAAACCTGGTCTCTTCATTTTTTAGATGAGAAACTTGAGGCCCGAAGTGGTACAGAAAAAGCTGAATCCAGGAGGGCCTGAGGGCTTTGCCTTTGCCCAATTTCTTCCTTTGCTGTCACTGGAATCCTCACCACAGGATTCTTGATAGACACAGGACTATACATTAACTCTAGAACATTCCTCAGGCTGCCTATTTGATAGCTGAGAAAAGTAAATCCTGGTCAGGCTTCTCTGATTTGCTCAGCATCACAAAGAATATTAGTAAGAGGCTAAATCCAAAAGCCAGAGACCTTGACATGCTGTCCTGAGCTTCTATGGCACACACCTATCCCTACCCACTGGGAAATTACCTGGGGAGAGGCTCCTCTCTGCCAGGATTGGCACCAGCTAAGCGAGGCCCCTTCCTGCTTCCTGTTTTTTCCATAGTTTTTTCATTAGAATCCCAGGTAGACTGTAAACTCCATGAAGGCAGAGCCATGACTCAGCTGTATCCCCAGTGGCCAGAGCAGGCCCTGGCATATACTAGGCTTTACTTCCATGCTGCAAAACTAAAATCAAATGAGAACACGGAAGACAGCATCAGTTAGCTGACGTGTACTCTGCAGAGGTTTTCCCCACCTGTGAAGCTGACATGACAACATCAAAGAGGTTCATTGTGAGGTAATACCTTCAAAGTATTGAACACATACTAGATGCTCCATGAAGTCTGTCCATTCCCTGAGGCCAGTGTCACTGGACTATTCCCAGGGCCTGACATATGTGTTGGTCTCAGAAAACACTTAATGAATGGATGGATGAATGAATAAATGAGTGATTTAAAAATACATATGAATGGGCTATGATATTTTGAGGATGCTAGTTGCTCAAAAGGCATTAATGCTCTTCTGCCCTGACAAGGATGTAGCATATGAAATAGGCCTTCATGAACAGATATTGGGCAAGGTACTGCAGGTCAAAGGTCAAACAATGGTCAAAGTTCACAGGTCCTAGGGAACTGGTTCCTGAGAGCCAAGCCCCAAAAAACATGAGAGCAACTATAGAGCCCCTATGCAGGGGGCCAGCAAGAACATCCTCGAGGCTGTTTTCAATATAGGCAGAGTTCAAGAGCTTTACCAGAGTCCCTCAAAGAACACAGCAAACTTCCAAAAAACAGGAGAAGCAGAGCCTAAACACCAGTGAGCCCTGCAGGGCTGGAATGTGTCAGCCAGCATCAAGAAGTAATTCTGACATAGAAAGTCATATGTTGTGCTTTGGAGAAGCCCCTCCTAAAGAAATACATCAGCCTGGCTGGATTGTGGGCCCTTGAACCTTCAGGGAAAATTGACAGCTGAAGGAGAAGCAGCTCTCCAGGGAGGGTGACCATCTCAGGGTGCAAGCTGCAGTGGCATATGAAGCAGGCTGAAGGGCAGGGCCACCCTTGAGCATTCGAGGCATGGTGGTGTCCAAACTGGTTGTAGGGGAACCTCAGGAAGGAAGTCCAGGCTTGCAGCTAGACAGTGTCTGTTTTTCAACCGCAGAAACAGACAGGAGATAGGAACTCAAGGGAGTGGGCCCCAGCCTCTGGACTTGTCCCTGAAGAAGAGGAATATTCCTGACCACTGATATTTCTTAAGAGAACACAGCACTGAGTGAATCTTGGACTACAATGAGACCAGCTCTCCACGAGTGTCTGCCCTGTTAGGTGAAAGTGATTGGAAGAGCAGGGTGGCTCTGCTCATCAGGCACTGCTCCCCTTGCCTAGCATGAAGTGCCAACCAGAAGATCCTGGGATTATTACTGATTAAGGAACATGACATTTCCTTGAAAGCACACTGCCCCCAAACCATCACAAAGCAGGAATCATTACCCTACCCAGTGGTTGGGAAGACAGCCTCAGAATTACTGTGCTGCCACGCTAACCAGGCTTCCTCTTTTAAGCCTGTCCCCTGGGACATCTGGCCCAGGGAAAGACACTGGGAAGGCAGGAGATGCTCGTGTTGGTTGAAAAGAAATCCAAAGAACCAAACTGTGGTTTCCTGGCAACTGCATATGAGTAGCAGAGTTGTGCTTCGCACAGGACAAAGCTCAAAAATAAGGGTGAAAAATGAAATTAGTGAGAGTGGAGCTTTAGCAAGACTGCATACAATGAGAAAGTATATCCTAAGATGCCTTATGTACAAGTGCAACACAAACTGCCCCCAAAGATTATGATTAACTTGGACATTCATTATCTCACTTAACAGGAGTCCCAGGTCAGGGCATTCTAAGATGTCTCATCAAGCCTCAGATTCAGCTTCTTGGCTTCATTTGCTGCAATCTCAGACACAGTGTCCAGATAATTCAATGTCAGGACCCAGGCCTTTCCTTGTGTCAACTTCCAGGGGTCCCCTATCTATTGCCAGTCAGGATCCACCAACAGCAACATATACAGAGGCATGACTGGCTGGACAAAATCAAGATTCTGTTAGCAAGGACAGTGGGTGTCGGTTGGCAAACAAGAGTGCCTGCCACAAACAGAAACTAATATAATTAGCTCTACTCCTTGCCTACAGGGCCGTTGCAGGGATGCAGTGAGATAATGGATATGAAAAGGTTGTCTGAGCCAGTGAGGGCTCTGCATGAGGAATGGTTTGCTCTGATCCTTATAAAATAATTACATTTCTATTACGGAATAATAGATACTCAAACACAGTATCCTGCTTGTGGCTGTGCTCTTTTGCTCGTCAGCCACCCCACCACATACTCCCGCCTGTCATGGAAATGGAAGAGTTATAAGCACTAAAAATAGGCCAGATACTTCACAATAATGAGGTGATGGGTGTCAGCACTCTCTGCAAGTCTTGTGTGTAGGGAAAAGACTATTGTGGGAAATAACATGGATTCCAATCCAGCTTTTACAGCTTCTATGCTGTGCCACTTGGTTGGTTGGTTGGTTGGTTGGTTGGCTGGTTGGTATGTTTGTTTTAGTAGTTTCATGGTGCTGGGGATCAAACCTAAGGACTCATGCATACTAAGAAAGCACTCTACCACACCCCAAGCCCTCTGTAACTTTAAACACACTGCTTAATTTTCCTAAGTTTGTTTCTCTGTCTGAACAAAGGGGATAATAATCTTTTCCACAACCTGTTATGTAAATCATGGATAAAGTACATTCAGCACAGCGCCTGGTCCAAAACAAGTGACGAATGACCACAAATGCTTATCCTTATAAAGCAATTACATCTGTAGTATACAGTAAGAGATACTCAGATGCAAAATACTGCTTTGTGACTGTGCTGTCTTGTCACCTACAACAACCCCCCACCATCATCACATACACACCTAAGTGGAGCTTTCACAGCTGAAATCTAATCTCTGTACAACCCTCTGAAGTAGGTACTGCTACTATCCCCATCCTACAGATTAACCAACTGAGGCCCAGAAAACTTAAAAAACTCGCAGGGTTAACCAGCTTGTAAGTGGTAGAACTGGGATGCAAACTGGCAGATGGCTTTAGGGTCCATGTTCCAACCACTCTGCCAGGCTGCTTCTCATAGCTGTTACTATTATTGATATTAATGGCACACAGCACATTCTTCATCTGCCTTATTTGTGCCGCTGTCACCTCCCAGTCCTATTGCCTCATAGGTGAGCCTCCAGGTTAGGCTGTCAGAACTTCACTCTTTTTAAGATTCACGGATACGTGATTAGTTGCTCAGCCTATGAGCAGTTAACTACCTGGGGCCCCCTCTGGGCTTTTCCCTGCCCAGCTGACTGTGTGATATGGTCAAGCTTTTTGACCACTATAAACTCAACGTCCTCATCTGTAAAATGGGGGTAATAAAAGTTTCTACTTTATCAAATTGTTGTGAAGCTTCAAAGTGGATGCACATGTATGCACAATGTGGTACAGTATCTGGCACAGAGAAAGTACCCAGTCAACACTCACTATTATTATCATTGTTGTTATTATTAAACAAGTTCTCTTTCTCTCCCTTGCTTAAAATTCCTCTGAGAGCAAAAGACTCAGTTGCTTGGGCAGAAAGTCAGAGAGTAGTTTCTTTCAGAAAAAGTGTAGATGCGCAGAATATAATTACTTAACCTTTTTTGAACTTCTCTCTTCTCATCTGCTAACTAGGGGTAATAAGATTAATTCCAAGAGTGATTTTTCAGTTTAAGGAGTCCAGAGAAGGGAATAGGTATGGGTGGCTGAATTCTATGGAAAGCCTTTACTGGATTGAAACTCTACCTATTTCTCCACTTATCTCTCCACCACTTTCCTTAGCTCTCTTGCAGCCTTATTTCATTCTTAATCCTCTCAATTCCATAAGAGCACGGTGCTCTTTCCTACCTTTGGACCTTGGCACACGTGGCTCTCTGCCTGGGCTGCAGCAACCAACCCACACCATATGCACACATGCTGGAGGCCCAGCAATGCCTTAACCCAGCCCACTTCGAGCTCACCTGTAGGTTTCACTGTGTCCTCTAGGAAGGTGCTGCTGGACCCCAAGGCTTCACTCATTAAGGACCTGCCCTGTGCTTCCTACTTTCATAGCACTGTGGGGCATTTTCCCCTTCCAAGTTTGCTTGATCTCTATACAAGAAGCTTCTCAAAGTCATGCAGGGACCCAATCTGATTCCCCTCTATAGCTGTAGAGCTGTAGCTGTACTCCTCTATAGTTGGAGACCCCATAGGTCTTCAGGAAACTGGCTGGGCATAAGTGAGATGCAGGACACTCCCAAAGGATGCTTGACCTTCTCTGACTCAACCCAAGACCAGAGACGGAGTACAGGGAACACCCTGCATATGTACACACCAGCTTCTAAGACCACTGGACTCCGTGGGCTCGGGATGCAGGAACATCCTAAATGTATTTCCTACCCTGCAGGCACCCCTCCCCTCACTTCCCCAACAACATGAAATCTGAGACAAATGCAGTCCATGTGTGCTGGTTCCAGTCATGGGGATGGTGTTTCTCAGGCTCTGCCCTAGAAATGGCAAGAACTTGGTAAATAACCATTGCCCAGTGCCCGTCCCCTAGAATCCAAGAAATTCTGTTCTGCTATAATGACCAGGCCTTGCTATCCAAGGAATAGGTCTCAATCTGAACTCCCAGACCTCCGAAGTGTACATTTTTCTGTCTCCAGATGAGCCTTTTGGGTTAGAAGAAACAAAACTATCCAAGTCCTTCCTTTCCAACCAGTGCCGTGGATTGGGGTGAACAACCTTCCCAGGAGACCTTGGCGATTAGGCTGTTTCATTGCTTAATTGTGTTGATTTTTATTTTCTGTTTCTAATACCCAAATTCCCTACCACAAAGACAGTAATCTCTTCCATGGGGTTTCAGAGAAATCTTAGACAAAAGTGTAGAAGGGCCAGTCCTTCACTTCTTTCCTTTTTGTCTTTGTTTCTCATTTTGTTTTTGGGTTTTGTTTTTTGTTTTCTTTTTGTTGTTGTTGTTATTGTTTTGTCAGTTCCAGCGTTTGAACCCAGGACACCTTTCCTTTGCACTACACTATATTCCTAGCCCCTTATTTGTTTGTACATACATGCATGCATACATACTACAAGGTCTCACTAAGCTCCCCAGGCTGGGCTTTACCTTGGGGCCCTCCATTTCTCCTCCTAGAGTACTAGGATTATACCATGCATCATCATACCTGGCTCCTTTCCTTTCTTTTCCAAACTGACAGACCTCCATCTTTCTGGAGCTCATTTCCTTTATCAGTAAAATAGAAATAATACCTATGTCCTAGAGATGCCATAAGAAGTAAATGTGGTAGGTATGTGACCGCTGGTTTTATATAAATGTCCACTAGCTGAGGAAATCTCATACTTGGCAAGACAGGGTGACATGGTAGGCAAAGTATGGGCTTGAAGTCAAATAGGGATTTGTGATTTACTCCTGTAGATCTGAAACAAGTCACTTGGCTTCTTAGTGCTTAACCTTATGCATCTTTAAAAGGGGACTTCTACACTGGAAATTCCACTCAACAGTGTGTTAAGTAGAATCTTGCCACCTCATGTCTCCAAAAACAAACAAAAGTATGTTGAAGTCCTAAACTCAAGGACCCAAGAATAAGAGGCTATCTGGAAATAGGGTCATTGCATTTGTGATTAGGTAAGATAAGCTCATCCTGGAGCAGAACGGAACCTAATACAATAGAGGCAGCTTTGTAGGAAGACAGTCATATAAAGACAGAGCCACACAAAGAACACTTGTGACATCAAAGTCAGAGACTAGAGCAACTCCCGAAGCTGGGAAGGGCAAGGAGCATTCCCTGGTCCTGCCAATGGCCTGCTTTTTGGATGTCAGCCTCCAGAACTGTGAGGCAATGCACTTTTACTGCTTCCTGAAGGCTAATTATCTGTGGAGCGAGAAAACAATGCTTGTGTGTACACTGAGCTCCTGCAGAGTGCTCAGCACTGCGCCTGACACACACAATAACTCTGGTTGCTGTCTGCTCCTTTCCCTCATCCTATCATCACAAAAGCTCCTTTATGTACAGAGTATAGTGTAGCCTGTGCCTAAAACCTTCCCAGAGGCCCCTGCTCTGAGAACCTCTCTCTGGGGACATTTCCCAGTCCAGGAAAGACAGCGTCACTGGGGAGCAGCTTGCACAGCCATTCCACTACCTGTGCACTCTCCCATTAACTGTTTTACTGGATATTTTTCTTCAAGATTTTTCTGGCCTGATGGAAGAGGAATTTCTTAGCCCTTTTTAGGTTTATACTCCCAAGCACCACCACCACCACCAAAAAAAAAAATCTTGTCAGAAACTTTGTAGAACTGTAACGGAAATAAGAGGGCATGATAGATAGGGTGAGCTTAGGGGATGCTGTTTAAAATCAGGGCATTAAAAAAAAAAATCAGGGCATTCACCAAAGAGAAGCTGTTTGAAGGGAACACACTTCACTGTATGCTTACATTCATACCACATGGCTTTCTGTTCTTTTTTAAAACTTTGCATTGAGGCAGTATAGTGATTTAGAAAGCTCTATAAATGATAAAAATACCCCTCTGGCTTTATTTTCTTGCTTTTCATCTCCCAGTTGGTTTCTGCCCAGTTCACTGGTCACCCTGACTCCCATACTAAGGACCTATAAAAGACACAGCGAGTCCCAAGGAAGAACTCCTGCGGGGCTCCAGGGGCCTGGGTCTGAAGCCCAGTTCCACACCTCACAGGCTCCCTGTCTTCAAGCAGGAGCTCAACTTGAACATTATTGTACTTGTCCCAGGCAAGTAAAAGAAAGGCTACTTCAGTGAGAAGCTTGTGGTCCTGAGGCCCAACAGATCAAGGCTCAAGCCCTACCTAGCCCCTGCCAGTTGAGTGACCTTGAGTATACTCTCTTTGATGTTTCAGGCAACTGGAGAGATCCCAGGGTCTTTTGGAGGTGTGAGGGACAATTGGAACGACTTATATAAAGCATCTTCCATGGTGTTGAACACTCAGTAGGTGCTCAGTTAATATCTGTGACCTCCTCACCCTGCAGACCCTGGTGCTTTTCCCTCTGAAGTTCCCTTTGCCTCTTTCCTCTGGACCTACCACCTCCACCATTCCTTGAGTATCCCTCCATCCCTCCACCTCAAGTGTCTGAGTAAGGGTAGGCCTGACAGTCAGTTCTATTCCCCCTTGGTCCTTGAGGCTTGGAGTTTGGCAGATGTATAAATTGAGTGGAGGAGGGAAAATACAAAGAGATGCATCCCTAGGAAGTAATACATGGCTTTAACCAACTGTTTGAAAGAGTTCCTTAATCAAGTCTCAGTGCAAAAGTGTAAAGCCTGGATTTCTCTGTTGAAGTGCTCTCTGTGACCAGATAGTCCCAAGCCTGCCATAAATTTCAGTGGCACTTTGGTCACAGAGGCCAGTAGACTTTGACATTCAGAGATAAGCCAGCTTGCTTCATCCTTCCTTTTCTGTCACATCCCATGGAAAGTGGCCCCTCCGTCAGCTCCAGAGTGATGGGTGTGCCATCTTAAACCCCACTGGACACAGCTCTTGAACAGGGCTGGAGCCATCTATGAGAAGCCTGGAGTCACAGGTGACACTGGGGGAGCTCAGTTGGTCTCGTGTTCACCCTCCATCTTTGGCCCCAATTCCTCCCTTGCCAGTCTTCTCCAGCTTAGGCATCCCTGATCCTCTGTGTAAGGAATGTGTTTCCATCTCCTTCAGGTTCGGGGCCAGGTATCCCTTCAGGAATGAACTGATCTTAGTTCTGTGTCTCTAGTGCCCTTTGGGCACACACAGAGACAGCCAGGGTGCACAGCCAGCGTTTGCCATCAAAGGGCAATGAGGCAGTGTTAGCACTGCTGAGCACCTAACACATGACACACATACTCTCACGTATTTACTTTTCTAGAGACTCCTCCAAGGTAGGCCCAGCTCCTGAGGCTTCCAGGGTTCTAACAGATGAAGCAAGCTGCCCAGACAATAACCAGGCTGAAATCCAGATCTCACTTACTGCCCCTTCCCTGAGTTAGAGTCTCGAGTAGCCTTGTGTGAGTTGTGAGTCTTCAGTTTCTGTCTGTGAAATGCGGGTGAGGCCATTACCCCACCTAATATAGTATACCCACTCCCTGTGAAATCGCTGTATGAGCTGTGGACACCTGGAAATGAGAGGCACCAGTCCCCATCTTCAGGAACTTGGCTCATAATAGTATGTATGCACAATGGTGTCAGTCTTGGCAATCTGTAACCTGGGCCCTGGCAACATCTCAAGGTTCATCTCCTGGCACGCCCTTGCTATGATTGTCTAGCCCTGCTAGCAAATGTCCCTCAAATAGACTCCATCCCTCAAGTGGATTTAGTCCCTCAAGTGGACACAGTCCTGCTGCGTGGACTCTTCCATTGGACTTTGCAGAGGTTTGCATGGCTCCCTTCTTCATTTACTTTATTTAAATGTTACCTCCTCTGAGAAGCCTTCCTGGGTTACTCTATTTAAAATAGCACAGCCATCCCATCACTCCTGGCATCATATCCACTTGACTTTTCTTCATAGCATTTGTCTCCACTCAATCTCATTTTACTAAGATATTTGCTTTCTTGTTCATTGATTTTTCCCTCCTAGTAGATGTAAGTTTCTGAAGGTAAGGATGTGGTCTTCTTTGCCTATCAGTAATGATTCCAGCAGTGCCTGGTAAAATAGGCACAAAATAAATACTTGAGGGGAAAAATAATGAAAAACTACATAAGGGATCTAAAAGAACTTTCTCCAAAGGAGATGCACAAGTGGTCAATAATCGCGTGAAAGATGCTCAACATCATAGTCATCAGGAAAATGCAAATCAAGCCACAGTGAGATGCTACTTCACACCCATTATAAAAGCTGAAATCAAAAAGTTAGGTAACAACAAATATTGGCCAAAATGTGGAGAAATTGGAACCATAACGTGCTGCTAGTAGAAATACAAGGTGGCACAGTTTGGAAAATCGTGCTGCAATAACTTTAAGAGGTCAAACAGAATTTTCTTACAAGCCAAGAGTGGTGGCACAAACCCATAATCTCAGAGATCTGGGAGGCTGAGGTAGGAGGATCACAAATTAGAGCCCAGCCTAACTTACTGATTTAGTGAGACCCTGTTAAAAGAATAAGAAAAGAAAAAAGAAAAGTCCTGATTCTGATTTGTGCTCCAACATAGGTGAATCTTGAAAACCTTGTGTTCAGTAAGAGAAGCCAGACACAAAAGGACATATATGATTCCATTTATGTGGCATGTCCAGAACTGGCAACTCCATGGCTACAGAAAGTAGATGAGTGATTGTCCTGGGGTGCAGGAGTTTGGGGCAATGGGGAGTGACTGCTAAACTGTGTGAGGATTCTCTGGAGGGTGATGAAAATGTTCTGAACTGCATGTTGATAGCTGCAAAAGTCTGTGAATATAGCAAAAATCATTAAATTATATACTTCAAAGGCATAATTTGTGTGGTATGTTAATTATATCTCAATAACATTGATATGATATCACAAAAATAAGAAATGGAGCACTGTTCCCAGTACTAGGCCCATGTCAAACAAGAGGACTGTGGGATAGGCCATCCCTGTGTGAAGATAAGACAGACAAGGTGCCGAGCAGGAAGGTACTCTAAGGACCTGGCTTTCCCAGGCAGGCAAGGGAAAGCAGAGCTCCATTCTCTATGAGTGAGTGCTTAAAAACAGTTTTATTTTTTCAAGTTCCTGGGAAACCTGTGAGAAGGAAAGCTGGAGATCAAATGACCTCAGGCTGAGAAATTTACTGTGTCCTGCTTTCCAGAGACCATTTTCCCAGTGTAAGTTACAGAGACAGACAACCTGGGCCCTGCTTCCGAAAATAACCACCGTGGAGGAGAGTTGACTTAGTGGGAGCTGCCAGGCACAGAGAGAAACAGCCACAGGATTCGCCAGGCTGGACAAGGAGGAGGTCACCCGGGACCACAGGCCACAGCTCCTCGGCACCTCCCAGGAGGGTCCCGGGGCAGCAGCCTTCTTCAGAGCTGACTTGCTGTGTGTGCATTTTCTTCTCCTTCAAAGAACCTTCACTGTTTTTTCAAATCTCACCATCACACTTTTTTCTTTTTTCTTAAAAATAAAGAAAAAAGACAATATAAAGAAAAAATAAAATGATTTTCTAATTCTACCTCTATACGGTAACTAATATTAGTATCTGTTTTGTAGATTGTACACGCTCAGTTAAACAAAAGACTGAAGTAACTTGTTTTCATAGTTTTGCACCATGCTTTTTTGATATCCTATTTCCTGTATCACTAACTGTTCTTTACAAATATGGCCTATAATTTGTTGTATATGGATATATGGTAATGGTTACATGTTTTAAAATTATGACTGTAAAAGATACGTTGTCATTAATCTCTCTCAAAAATACGCTCCCTGCACTGTCAATACACTTATCCCACTGTTCTTCCACTTTCCGAAGCAGTCCAAAAATCCTCTTTCGTGAGTGTCTTTAGTTGTGTGGTGTGGCTATCTTGATGTCCTGAATCCATTCAGAATGTTCACCTTTCACGGTCATTTTGACTGTGGGAAAGAGCAGAAGTCGAAAGCTGCCAGGTCCAGTGAATAACGAGGAGGATGAACCGCAATGTATTCATGAGCTTGCTTTTCCATTGGATGGCAAGAGCAGCATCATTCGCTGTGACTTTTTTCACGCCTTATGAAGACACTTACAAAACAGGACTTTCAGAACTACTTGAAAAAGTGAAAACAACAATGGCTAAGTGTTTTCAAAGGGAGAGGAGGTATATTGAGGGGGATTAAAGGCAGTGTGTCTTTTACTGTAATAAACTTTTTAAACTTTCACCATGTTTTGATCACCCCTTGTATCACAATAGCTCGGTATTGCTGTGCCTTGTTTATATAATTAGTCATTTACTTTTTAAAATGAACAATGCTTATTTAAAATTTAATTTAAAATTTTTAACATTTAAAATTTATTTTACTTTTTCTATTATAAAATTGTGATGAATGTCCTTAAAGTGCTTAAAAAGTCAGATTTTAGGTGAATTTCTGAAGAAGAAATGCTCTGGTAAAAATCATTATAACTAATTATAATGCTAGCATCTATGCATGAAATCATGTTTGTACTTAAGACCAATATCTCTTTTAGCACCTCTTAAATACCCGATACTTTTATACTTACTGTTTTATATGGTGCTGTACTTTTCAAAAATAGGTTTTGAAGACACAAAAGTGCCATATATGCTCGCCATGAAAGTTTTCAAAGGTATAAAACCATACCAAAATTCAGAATTGCTTGTAACAATGATATTCATTATACAGTAGATTTTTAAAAATTTTAGTCCATCTTTTTTCCCATACATTTATACAAATTTATTCCTTCAGTAAACATTTCATGAGTATCTGTTCTGCTGGAGGTATTTGACTTTTCAGTTAACTAAACCCATTCATACTCTGCATTTTTCCATATTCTCCATTAATCCTCAGAACAACCCTTGAAATGTAGATTACTTGCACAATATTGGGCCACCAAAGAGCCTTAGAGTATGCTGGTCCAGATGGATGATAGAGCTCGGTTATGAACATGAGGTGCTTTGTTGACCCTGTACTCAGATTCTTTGACCCCAATCCATAACTGTAGATCTTTAGCCTTTTATGTGGAATCTAATCTACACTTTACTGTCCCAAAACAAGGTAGGCATTTAATGGATTGTCCAAATCAAGACATTTTTACAGTACAGGGAAGCACACTTATTAATCAATGCAGAATAATAGACATAAATTGGAATAAGCCGGAATGTGTGATCACTGTAGATTTTCAGATTTCCAGCTCTCTGATATGATTTGCTGATTTGAACTGATTCGCCAACCCTTTGCTGATTTGAGACTCTGAGCCTGGCTAGGACACAAAGATAAGCGACATATGGGTAGTCTGTTCGAACTGCACACATGAACATAACTCACAGGACTAAAACACAGGCCATGAGTCCACTGCAATAGAGCCCCTATATTTCTAGCAGAAAGAGACCTCTATTTTCTTCAATACCCATCCTCTGCACAAAACAATGATTTTACTTATTTGACAAAACAGTTGGATAAACTATGTTCGTGCATGAGAAGAAGGAGAGTGCATTTGGTTTTCAGTAGAGGGACTAAAGGATGAACCCAGCTGCCCTTCATTGGAAGGATGAACTGGCAAGTCAGCATTCCACAAAGAGCAGGTATCTGTGCCAGTCTGGAGGTCTGATGCTTTGATTTCTAGGTATCATTAATTTAGTAATAGCTGGGAAGTGGTAAAGCTTTTTACATACAGACTTTTAAATTACAGGGCTGCAAATTAAAAAGTCATCAGGAAACTTTCAATAATCTAGAGAATTGGGGCCTGAGATATGGCTCAGTGGCAAGCATGAGATCATGAGTTTGATCCCTGGTGCCAAATAAATAAGTAAATAAATAATCTAGGGAACCACCCAGGAAGAAATCTCCCTCCTGGTAGTCCAGTGCAAGAAGTCTGTTTTACAGATGGGGACTTGCAATTTCGCATTATATATGCATGCCACACCACCAAGTTCCCTCTCATAACCTAGATGAGGCTTAATGTAGATCAATACAATTCCATTTGGGCATTCAGATACATTTCTCTGGGCTGCTGAGCAAAGTGTTAAAAAGGCATTTTGTGAATGGTCTTTCTTTGAGAATAATAAATGTGTCCTTCAGGTAGCCCTTCAAGTCTCATGGCGTATCCCGGATGTAGTCAGAATCCAGAATGCTAGAAAGTTCTTGAGAACAGACTTGCTCTAATTATACATTAGCTCTCAAATGAAAGGAAAGCTGCCATCAGTTCATGCAAACCTGTAAGTCACTGAAATTGTTCTTTCTGCAGATCTCAACATTGTCTTGTTCTGTGTTCTCTTCATATATTACAACGGTTTTCTAGCATTTTTCCTTTTTTTATACCATCAAGGAATGCATATTGATAAAAGTGTCATTGACAGACATCTAAATCTGTCATTGTTTCTTCCCCCAAACCACCATGTTCACTTTATGACATCTGGAGGGATGGTAGAGGGAGTCAGTGTATGAGCCTTTACTGTGAGCAAGCAGATTGGTAAATTACTTATTCATCAATCTCTCAGCAAATCTTTGTGGTGGGTATTATCACTCCATTTTTCAAAGAGAAAAGTAAAACTAATGGAAGTGACTTACCCTAGGTGACATAGTCATCAGTGGAACTGGACTTTGACTCCTGGTTTGCCCAATAAAAAGAAGGCCATGGTTTTTTCTCTTTGGTGTATTTCTCTAATGACAGTGCCTTTGCCATCCCTGTGCCTACTGAAAAAGATGATTGCAGTTACAGTTTCTTGTCTGTGTTCTACAACTACAGAAAAATAACTTCACTTCTCCAAGCCTCTATTGCTTGATTTGAAGAATGAGTATAAAGCCAGGCATGCTGGCTCATAACCATAATCCCAGCACTCCAGGAGGCTGAGCAGGAGGATCATGAATTGAAGCCCAGCCTATGCAATTTAGTGAGACTCTTTCTCAAAATAAAAACTAAAAAATGGGCTGGGATGCAGCTTAGAGCAAATGCCCAGGGTTAAATCCCCAGTGTCAGAAAAAAAAAAAGGGGTGGGGGTTGCTAATGATCATCTGGTCACATTGCGTTCCCTAGAGAAAGCTCAAAGACCACTGTGGGAAGAAAGAATAGACCAAACTGTAGCCTCTCACCAGTCATCGTTTATCTCTTGCATACGCTGGAAGGTTGAGATTTCTTTATGGAAAATAAAAAGTGGTTCTTCTGTGACGAAAGGTTTGGACAACATTGATCTAATCTCATAATTTCATTTTTTCAGAGTAGACACGTGCCAAGTGCTGCACATTTGTTCGCTTATGAACAAAGAATGCATTATTCTCTTTTTATAGATTCAGAAACTGGTCCCAGAACAGGTAGGAAAATTATCCCTGCTCACACAGCAAGAATCCAGTAGACCCAGAATTCCTTTCCAGGGCTTTTAGACTCTGAATGCCTTCCATGGCCACCTGCCACTTCCTATGACCTGTCCCCCAATGCACAGGACCTCCTGAGCCCACCTTTCCATCTGGTACAGCTGAGGTGGCCAAACACAGATCCCGGGCTTTGATTAGCTCTGCTTGCTCAGAGGATGGGGACCTTCACCCCTAGGGTTTCCTGGATGTGCTACTGTGAGATGCTAATTAGAAAGATAAGAAGTCCTGCGGACCAGGGAAGAGTTGGGCTGCTCCATAGAATGGTTGTTTGTACCCAAAATGAAGCTCTGTGACCTTGGATCCCTGAGACCAACTCCCTCCCACAAAGCCTGGGTTCTGGTTCCCAAGTGTCAAGAATTTCTCCCAAGGGAATCCTAGACAAAGTAGAACTCTAAGGAAGAACACTGTGTTCCAGATTCTACAAGAAGGCAGCATTTATTGTTTCCTTGAACTTGAACTGTTGGCTCTCTTTTGTCCCGAGCCTTGATTTTAGGAAGAAAAGATGGTGGGATGAGTTTTTCTACCATCTTGATGCTATGAAGAAAGGATCTTGAGAGCATGTGCCTGGCCTCCTAGACGAGATGTGCAAATGTTTGCCCTGCCCCCTACCCCAACCATGCAGGTGTCTCCCTCACCTTGCTGCCTTCTTTCTCTATCCTTAGCTACCAGGAGCAAGTGCTTTGTTCACTGAGGCCTCCTCTCAGGAAACTTGGATGGCTCTCCCAATCCTCTACTGACCCACCCTTGTTTGTTGGAGTAGAGTACAGGAAGGATCATTCCAATCACACCATCTCTTCTGATCACAAATGTGACCCAATGGAAGTATCTACACTACACAGATAACCAAGAGACATGGGATGGCACAGCTGAACCCTAGGAATCAGGCATCTCTATTTGCCTCCATGAGCACACATCTGGGCCCCACTCACAAGGCAAGCTCAGGTCACCTGCGCTTTCAACTCCTCACTGAGCCAAGCCCTTTGTCTGCTCCTGGAGTTGCACTGAACTCCAGGCCTCCTCCCCTTGAACAGGGCTGCCTGCTGCTCTGACCTGTCCCTCCTCTGCCTGCTCAAAGCTCCCTGTACACTGTCCTCCTCTCCCACCAACTTTTTGGGGCTGTGCCTTGCACTGTATCTCCTCATCTGCCTGACTCAGTGTTTGGAAAATGTTTATGGAATGAAGTAGTGTTATGATAATTTTACAACCATCCATTTCTCTCTCATAAGAAAGAAAAGATAAAGTTGGTGCCCTCCTCAGAGCAAACCCTCCCCCCAAAAAAGAATAGGTACTCTTCCCCCCACAATCCTACTCTGAAGATAAGGAAATTGAGGGTGAAATAACTTGCCCTTGGTCAATTGCAAATAGTGGACGTGGATTCCAAATGCGGGCTGTCAGGATGGATCCCGATCCCCTGCTCTTAGTATGACCAACTCTACTTCTACACGCACTGAAGTGGCCCAGCCCTGCATTTCAGTGCGTGCATGTCAAGCACTCATGTGCTGTGCACCTTATAAAACATACCCTGAAATTTTAAAATCGTGAGTTAAGACAATAAATATTTCCTACTATTTTCTTGCCTCATAGATGATAACTCAGTGCATCTCTCTTAGTGATCGCTGAAAGTAAAAGGTGCCAGTAAATGAAAGGAAAGGAATTAACATGTTCTCACTAATATTCATACTTTCCAGAAGCTTCTCACGCTTACCAGGAGTCTGGTTCCTTGCTAGGGGCTTCAGATATTAGTGATCTGTGTTCAGAGCAAAGCAGATCGGGAGGCGAGGCCATGAGATTGGCTGAGGAAGAACAGGCTAGCATGAAACCTGGGAGGCAGTGAGGCTGGGTTCAACCCAGGGTCCCTGAAGCTCAAGATGGAACCATTTACTTCACTCTGGAACTATTTACTAGGTAAAGCTTGACAGCTTTATTCAAGAAGAAACTGAAACAAGCACCATGGAATAACATATCATGTTTCTTAACTTTGGGCTGAAATTCTAACGACTCAGCGTGGTATGGTACTGGTTATCCCAAGCTCATCAGAAGCTCTGATTTGAGATTAAAAGATGTCTTTACTTAATAAAAGATGAGGAAATGTGTGTATATTTACTTAATAAATGCAGCCTGATAGACAAAAATCTTTCCAAAACTGGGACTGGAGGGAAAGGGGATTCATGAATGGGACTCTTGTTGGCATGGTTTTGATCAATTTAATAAACATTTGGTGAGTGCTGACCACAGGCTCCTACTGCCTCCTGCACACTGTGTGCTCACATAGGATATCTTTAGTCTTCACGGCAATCTTACAAAAGGGAGGGTGCAGGCAGTGGATAATTTACAAAGGAGGAACTGGAAGTAATTTCCCCCAAATCATGTAACTAATAGGAGGCTAGAGTAGGAAGCAAACCTTGATTCTGTTGAACTCCAAAGCTACTCCAAGAGTGTGATATACCCTAAGAATTCACTATATATTTTTATGTAAAACAGACACAAATAACTGCAAATATAATAAGGCAAACATAATGTCAGATGAGAAAGACAAAGTTCATCCAAAAAAAAAAAAAAAAAGAAAGAAATGCTGAGCCTTAGAGCTGCCTGGTAAGTGGTGTCAGGGGCGAGAATTTTCCCTCATGATGAATTGGGGATACTGGTTTGGACAGCGGAATCATAACCCAGTTTTTTAGATAAAGAAACCAAAACACAGAGGGAAAAACAACCAAAAGATTGTACTTCAGTGGTTGATCTCTGCTGTCTCAATTGCATTTACTGAATTTCTAAAATAAACCTTCCCAACAGCACACAAAGCAACTGTAGACAATATTGTCCTGCACAGTAAAGCCCAGGGGTGTCATTAAGGTCATGGGGCCTGAAAAATCTTGCAGGATTTGGTGACTATGAACTGAGTGGGCTTCTATTATGTGGACAGACCACAAAAAGCTTTTTCTTTGCCCCCAACAATCAGTGGCTCTCTGTTCTTCCTCCTACTTAGGGCCCTGCCAGATCTTATGATGGCCCGTCTGGGTTGTGTAATATTTCCCAAGGTAGAGTCTCTGTGAAAGGATGGATGGATATGATTATGGTATACACCTCCTATCAGCCAAGGTGGGAGAAAATAAACAGCCCTTGGTGTCAAGTGGATGATTGTCTTGTACTGTATACTTTTTATATGTCTGTGCTTATGTTCTCTCTCTAGTAAGCAATGTACTGCACATGTTGAAAGGTCAGCCACAGACAAGAATGCAAATTGTCTGGCTCAAAGGTCTTATCCTAGGTCATTGTCTCCTGTTTCTGAAGTGTTGGCAGTTTGCTCATAGAGCCATGAAAAACTAAGACCTTAGCAACATGACATAATACAACCTTAGAGTTACTGCATTTTAGAACTCATAGAATGGTAGCACCCTAATATTATAGACTGTCACATTCATGTTAGAATTTAAGGATCCTAGATACCTGGAATTAATCCATTTAACAAATATGTCCTTAATACCAAGTATGTGCCATGTACTGTGCTACATTCTGGTGATAGAGAAGTGAACAAGACTTCTAAGTTTTCATATGTTTTCAGATAATGTCAGTATTTAAGAATCATAAAATGTTAAGTTGTTAGAAAAGTAAAACACTAGTGTGTTGAAATCCTAGAATGCCAAAGGGAAGCCTTAGATCATTCTCTCCAGCTCACTCTGGCTTTTATGAGGCCCAGAGCTTGTTGCAGGCATGTTGGATTAAAATCTCACTAGCAAGAACAGCATTCAGTTCGGTGACATCACAGGATGGCCAGCTTAGAGGGCTCAAGGATCACCCCGTCTTGGCTGCTGCTCCTTTTACCAGTGAGGCCACTGAGGCTCAGAGAGAAGCAGCAGTTTTCTGCTCCATAACATAGACCAGTCAGAAGTAGATCTCAGGTTTCTGTGCATACTTCAAAGAACAGGCAAGGCAGCTAAGGCGTCTGGTGTTATGGAGGTGCCTTTTGCGAGCTGAGCAGACTTCTGCACCTCCCAGCTCTTCAGAAAGAGTTACACAAACTTTCTCAGCGGAGTCAGCGACCCCGCTCTCAGACCACATGTGCAGTAGATCGCAAAGTGTTGGGAGAGCTCCCCCCATGCGTGTTTTATTTTGCAACCCCCTCCCCTCCCTTGTGCCTCAAAATCAATTTTCATTATTTTTTCTGTCTGTGTTTGTCTTTGTGGTTCGCAGGTGCGCCCTTGCATTGTTCATCCGCTTCATCAACCCCTATTGAGCAGTCCCCCTCCCCGCCCCCCTCCCCTCCGGCCAATGAGAGCCAGAGGCGGTTGCTAGGCAACGGTGTGGCCCAGCCAACCCCGGACTCAGACTCTGAGGAAGAGTTTGTCCCTAATTCATTCTTAGTTAAAAGTGGCTCCGCCAGCCTGGGGGTCGCAGCGAACGGTAAGTGTCTTTCTACCTTCCTAACTTTTGTGGGTTTGTTTCTTGCATTTCTTTTCGTTGGCGATGCCTGCTCAGGCCGCTTGCAGGGGCGGAGGGGCCTGGTGCATGGTGGACTAGCGGGGGAGTGTGAGGCCTGGGCTGCTCCTGTGGCTGCAGCCCAGCTCAAGCTTCTGTCCTGGGGTTGCGCCACGGGGCTACAGGGAGCGTCTGGGGTTGCTGCTCCCCCTCCCTGCTGACAGACGTGAGCAGGTAAATGCAAGACTAAGTTGCACAGACAGGCGCCAGGAGACAGAAGCACCAGGTAGAGAACGAGACAGGTAAAAATGCAAACATCAACACAGGGGGAAGAATAATGTCCAAATATAAATAGCACTGATTGGCTTCCTGCTGTGTGCCAAGGACTGAGCCAGAGATTGTCACCTGTTGCTTTTTTTTTTTAATCACCTTCACTGCTGTACCAATGAAACCTATATTGGAGAGTTTCCACTAACAATAAGAAAACCCAGAAAATTTCATTAACAGTGAAGCCCAGCACTGGCTCATAAAGTTCTGGACCTTCACACAGCCTGGAGTAGGAGGGCACTCAAGTGCCAGCTAACTGCAGGGCTGAATGTTGGCTAAGATACAAGCTGTTTTCTAAGCTTCCCTGGCTTTCCTGAGGAGAGAAGGTGGGCAGAGTTTTGTGGGAGGGCTCTCAGTTGAGGACAGGATCAGGGTGAGACCTCGATCTTGTGTGCTGTTACACTTGTGCCAAAACGCTTGCCCTCTCTGCTCCAATCCGTCTTTGCTGAGATGTTCTGCAGGAGATTCAAGCCTTTAAGGTAGATGGGGGTGGACAGTGAGGTAACCTGAGATCGCTACTGTGCCCCCCAGGTCTTCATGCTTCTAGGGAAAGAGATCAAATGAGACCTAGACCATTTACCCACAAAAACAAAACCACCGTAAACTGTGTTGATTTGGCAAATGTTTATTTATAAGTCCCCTTGTGATACGAAACTCCAGGCCAAATTCTAAACACAGACACATTCAAGAAAGCATAAGCCAGAGACCATGGCAGAATTGAGTTCTGCACTAACTATACATTTATCACTGGAGGGCTGGCATATAGCTCAGCAGCACAAGCGCCTGCCTGGAAAGCACAAGGTCCTAAATGCAATTCCTGGTACCAAAAAATAAAAAAATAAAAAGTTTATCACTGGAGATACTGGGCAAGACTCACTGTCTCTCTAAGCTTGTCTCCTGAATCTTAAGGTAAGTAGTAAATTATACAGCTTGAAAGACCCCGTATGTGAAAGTTCCCACGCCTCACCAAGTACTGAGACAAGCTCCAAGATGGTCAAACGGAACAGATCAAGACAGCCCACCATGATAGGGAGGTAGAAGCCTACTATATTGGTGACCTCTGTGTAGCCTAGGGGAATTAGAACTATCTCCTGGAAGAATTGCTAGCTGGATCTGTAGAAACAAGATAGGCGTGCCAAGATAGGCGGAGATCACCAGACACATTAACGAAGAAGAGCATTTGGAGCAGTGAGAAAACACGCACACAGACCCTTCTGTAGGAGTCTAATGTTCTTTAAACCTGGACAGTAATAAACAGCACAGAAGGGCAAGATGGCTGTCTGGTAAAAATCACCTGAGCTCCTCTAGGTACTCCAGGCCGCCCACACAGAAGGAAGATTTATTACCTACCTCCCTTCCCTGGCCGGGACCTCCCCAGCCTCTGCTGCCTTGGGAAACAGAGATATCTTTGGCCTTGATAGTTCTCTTCTGACCGGACTTTACACTCTGTATTGTCAATTTTCCAGTGTCTACCCCATCACACTCCCTGCTGGGGATGTTACTCACTGGGTGTTTGCTGTCACTGTGCTGGGGATGCCTGTTACTCACTGGGTGTTTACTGTCACTGTGCGTGTTTCAAATAGAGTGCAGAACAGGAATCATGGGCTACATCAAGGAGAGCTGGGCTCGCAGCCTATGTCTGTGGATAACTATTTGTCCTTAGCAAATCACTGTAACAATCTAGGCCTCAGTTTCCTCATCTTGCCACTGATGAACCAGTTCCTAATGTTCTCTGATTTTGTGAATGTCATGTTGGTGCTGAGACTTGTTCCTGCCAGTAGCCTTCTAAAGCTTACTGGAGAAGAAAAAATTATCTACCTATATATCACACACACACACACACACACACACACACACAATGTTCTTTGTTCATTTCTGAATAAATAAGCTTTACAAGTGAAGAAAAAAAGCAAGAGATTAAAGTCTACAGCCTCTCCTTTTGCTAATTAGCCAAGCAGGAGCAATTGCTGTGTTGCAAGTTCTGAGGCAAACTGAGGTGCTATTGCATTATTGATGTGCAGGGAAGATGGGAACACTTTGGCTTACAACTGTCTGCTCAGTTCTGCTGCTTTGTGGTTCTGCTCCCCTCAGGGGCCATGAGATGCTTTGAATTCCTTCCCTGGGGACTTGATTTGCACAGCACTCTAAAGATTGTTCATGAATGTGCCTCTCCTTTGCCTAACTGAGAATCTGGGTGCTCACTGGTCTGCTGTTCTGGGGTTGGGATCCTGAGAGAGCCCAGTGCATCTTGGGACATAGCTGGACCCTATCACCTGCCTTCCTGTCCTCTGACACCACTGGGGTGGGTGGGGGGTGAGAGAATGTCTTCCATCAGCCGGAGGACCTGCCAGTGCTGGCATGGACCTAGCACTAGCAAATGACAATGTGGTCACACATTGTGGGCCAGGTAAATGTGAGTAAAGAAGTGGTGTCAAACCTATGGCATGAGTGTTATTTGTTTTTCTTTTAAGACAAAAGATATTAATGAGTTGTTTTTTCTAAACTAAAACCTCAATATTCAGGTTAATTCCACTTTGTGATAAATCAGTAGGTTGTGGGTTGCAGTTTGGGCACTGGTCTCTGGAAGGTTCACCATCACTGGTATAGGGTTTTGTTTAACTTTGGGGTGGCATATTTTAATACGATTGTCTTTTGTGATTTTGCTAATTATAAAAGTATCAATGTTTATTAACAGCCAGTTAATCCAGAGGGTAACAGGAAAACCCCAGATCGGATCCCAGTTACACAAGCTAGGCAAGGTGCCTCCCCTCCCAGTTCATCAGTTGCTCCACCTATGAAATGGGGAAATCTGCCAAGGTAATCATGGAGTTCAAAACTGACAAAGCTGGCAAATTCTCTAACTCCACATCATGTACCAGCCTCCAATGTAAGGCTTTGGAGACCTCCATAAACAGAACAATGCCTGTGGGACCTGCTTCCCAGGCAACTTCATTCAGAGTGCATTTTAAATGATAAAGGAGCCTCTCTGGCTCCTGGAGGGTGACAACTCCCAGGCTTCCCGCAGGGAGCTGACCTCTGGGAACCAGCTTGGGCTGCCTCTAGCTGCACCTCTGGAGATCCTGGCCCGCAGCTGTGTCAACTCCAGCCCAAGGCTGGATGCTGGGTTTTCTAGGCCTGAGTACCACCCTGCAAAAATCCCCATGTAAAGTGCACAGAGAACACATGGGACAGCGCAGCTCGGCTCATTGTCTCCATGGAAAAGAAAACAGGCCAAGTAGCTCTTTCTGTCATCACAGCCCTAATCCTCCCCCAAGGGCACACATCCAGAAATCACTGAGGTGTTCAAAAAAGATTTCACCAAAATATCAACTGGTCACGGTTGAAAAGCTATAGAAGTGGTTGGGATTAACTAGGTATTTGTTCCTACCCCATAGAAACTTTTCAGAATAAATATTAGATGTTTCATGAATTATTCTAATCTAAATTCTGAAGTGAAGAGGCTTTGAAACTTTGGGGTTAGTACTTCAGAGGGTCAGAGGGTAAAATTGCTCAGAGAAGGCTATGGAGAGTTTCTCAAAACTGAAGGGAATTAGAGTGGGTTAAAAAGATAAAAAAGGACAACTGCTGAGTTTCTTCTGGCCATTATCTATGCCTCGGTTTATGTACAAGTCACTGTTCAGGAAACTGAGGCCCACTGCTCATAGTGAGGGGGCATGGCAGAGATTCAAAACCAAGCCTGCTCCACGCCAGAGCCCCTTTATTCCTTTCTTTCCCTTTCTCTCTCTTTCACTCCTTCTTTTTTTCCCTTCCTTCCCTCTCTTCCTCCCTCCTTCCCTTCTTTCCTTCCTTCTTCCTTTTTTCCACATCTTTGGTTTTGTTGTTTTTTTTTTTTTTCCAATAAGAGATTCTATAATCTCTATATCCTCCTTCATAGGACGCTGGAGAAAATAAGAGGAATTCCACCAAAGAACTGCAGGTTTTAAAAGAATTCCTGGCTATTGACTTTCTGTTACCTCATAAACCTTAGTAAGGTACCCAGTTCATTAGAAGCATTTTAATTTCATGGAACCATTTTTTCTTCTTATTTACCCTGTGGCGTTATCTGTTTTAGTCTCATTGAAATAATAAAGGCCCAGAAACATTAATGATTTCCTGTAAGTCACACAGCTCCTAAGTGGTAGAGATGAACTTGAACTCTGGATCTGTCTGATATTATATATAATGTGGAATCTTTCAAGGATGGATCAGATTAATATAGGGATGATATAGGACCCCCAAATAATCCAAATACAAGGGATATAAACTCCCAACCTGCTAACCTGCTGGATAGCCAACACTCTGAGTTAGTGTTCTCTAAAATTAAATAATGAATTTTCAGGAACAATGGAGGTTAAAAGCAGAAAATATTTACTGGGGGAGGGGGAAGCTTCTGTTTAAGAAGACAGAAGAGTTCCCAGTGGGTTGCTGGGGACCCCAGCTTCTCAAGGGAGTTTTATAGAACAAAACCTCAAGGTGCAGTGGGTCTGAGATGGGACAACTGTAAGCAACTAATAAGATTACAAATATAGTTACTTAGGTAACATTGATCCAATGGAAAATCACAAGGTGGGTATGAGGTGGGACAAAACTACAGTCAACTAATAAGATTAAAAGTATAGTCACTTAAGTAACATTGATCCAATGGGAAATCATGAAGTGGGACAAAACTATGGTCAACCAATAAGATTATGAGTATAATGGCTTAGGCAATACTGACTAAATGGGATATAAGTCACATAGTAAATGTACACAAACCAAACAGGGGCTTTTTCTGGAGGGGGTGGGTCCTGGCACCCATCCCAAGGTGATCAATACCTATTTAGAATATTGATCTCTGTTGTTCATCCCTAGGGGAAGTATGTGAGTGTAGTTGGTCTATCTCTTGTCTTGAGTTCTGGCCTTTAACAAATGCACCTCTACCCACAGTTGTAATGTATCTGTACTGAGTCCTTTGAGGGCCTAGCCACGTCTGACTGCCTATAATATACTTCTACTTATTCTACTTAACTTAGCTGTCTGTAATAAGACCCAATAACCTAAATGTTAAATTGTGTTGCAGCTTCCTGAAAGATTTTCTCCCCCACCCCAACTCCAGTCCTGGGCCCTTCTTGCCTCTCCTTAGAAAATTTCTCACTGGTCAGCATCACTGCTGTTTGGCAGTTTCATTGACTTTCTCGGGTCTTAAGCAGCTGGGATTATTTTGTTTTGACTTCCAATCCAGTGGAGGAGTGTTTATTTTTTCTTTCTAAATGGGAAACACTGCTATGTATGCAAGCTTCTTCTAAAAGTGTTTTCCTAAAACAAAACAAAACAAAAAATCAACTTAATTTAGAACCTATCCAGAGTCCCTTGAGGGAGTCCACCAGGGTCCTTTTAAGTCAGTGTGTGAAGTCAGAAGGCAAAATGATTTGTGTTGCTAACAGTTGAGTGGAGTGAGAATTTTGCTTGCCTCCACCGTGGCTTTCCTGAAGCCTATTTAGTTTTTCTCCACTACAGCAGTTCCTTGGGTCTGCTTGTTAGCAAGTTTAGAGGGTAAAGAACACTGGGGCAAGTAAGGTTCTCAGGCAATTTGTTACTACTTCTTTCAAGTCTTTTGCGTTGAAAGACCTGTATTAGTAAATAAATTCTTGTGACACCAGCTTGGTAGAGAAGTTAAGTTCCAAATCCCTGGTAGCAAGAGAAATTGATTTCTTTCTTCATTCATTCCTGATGATATTTTAAGTATTTTTCAGAGAGAAGAAACATGAAAAATTAAGTGTTTTTGTCAAAGTTCTTTAAGTGAAACCCTCGGAATCAGATAAATTTCAGAATTCAGACATTTTCAAATGGAAGAAAGTAAATAGAGTCCAATCGTCCTGAAACTCCCACAGTAATCAAACATATTATTCTCTCTGCAGTGAAACATATAAATAGTTATTCTAGTGGGATTTTAAAAACAACAAGCCTTATGTGAATTCAGATGGGTTTTACCACTAAACAAATTTTGGTAAAGCATTTACTCTCAGAGTTTTGGGGTTTTGCAATGGAGGCTAATGGTAATCGTGAACCTCTTGGAACCTGTCCAAGAGATAACTGGAAAACCTGAAAACTAGAAGAGGCAATGCAGGTCCAGTCTCTGCCTGAGAAGCCCTGCAGAGCATTTGCTGTTCTCTGGCACTGCATCCCTGGAGAGTCAGGGCCCCCTGCTGCATGAGTGAGGGCTGGCCAGCTTGCAGGCCTGGGATTGCAGGAGGGAGGAGGCTACATGGCCATCCATCTCTCTAAAGTCTAGAAACTCCACACAGTGAGTTCTTAAGAAACTCTTCCATGGGGTTGGGGATTTAGCTCAGCAGTATAAGCGCCTACCTGGCAAGCGCAAAGTCATGAGTTCGTCCCCGGTACCAAAAAAAAGAAAAGAAAAAAAACTTCCTGACAGCCCCTCTGATATATAGTCCCCTTTCTTTGATTCCCCACTGTATTCTGTACAGTCACATGCCTGATTGTCTGGTCCTACTCCAATTCTTTAAAATGAGCTTTGGTCACACTGTGTCCCTGGCCTGATCACAGTGCCCAGCACCTAAGGTCACATTGCAACTCACTACCAAACTGAAAAATAGGTTGATTTCCTTTCTTCTTCCTTTCCCTTAGCCTCTCTTCCACACATGCTAGCAGGAAAAGTATGCTGAGCACATGTGTGGTGGGGCTGTGGAGATTCACGGAGAGAAGCGATTTGTCCATGTGTAAAGTTAAGATTCAAAGCATGGCACAGGCTCCAGGGCCCTTCCCATTCTACCAGGTGCTCCTTTAATCAGATAGGCCCTCACCTGTGGCCTCCCACCAGGGGCAGACCATTACGCCCCCTAATTGGGGGCAGTGGGGATGCCCCCAAAAGGGTCACTTCTGTTTTATATAGTTTACAAAGCCCTTTTTCATGCATTACCTCAGGCAAATTCTAGTGGTTCTAATTTAATTGCCACATTGGCTTTCTAGGAGGTAAGGCTTCTTCCTGACCTTGCAAAATAAACAGGTCACACTTTGAATTAATATAACCTAACATCCTGGGAGAACCAGAGCCCTCTAATTAGTCCCTCGCATGACTGGATTGCAGACTCTTTGCAATTCCTTTTCCACTCATTTTCCCAAATACCGTTGCATTAAAGAGTACAAAAATAACATTTTTGGTGTATGGCATTATTGGATCTAGGAATTCCTAGACCACCCTTTGAGGAAGGTACATTAGCTACATGAACCGGCTTTTTCCATCTGGAAACTAAGCCTGGTTTGTGTCCCCACTGAAATGTTACTGGCCTGCTCCACTGAACCTGCGTGGACACTAGACCACATCTTACAGCAACTCCTGTTGCTGGAGCCCAGACTGCTGCAGAGGCAGCTGGACAGAGGCCAAGGAGAGTTGGGAGATGAGTTTAACTAACATTTGTGTAGCCCTCATAGCCCAAAGCTTACTTATACTGTCATCTGCCTGGATCCACAAAACAGCAAGGCTGCAGGAAGTGGAGTTCGGTAAAAGCTGTAACTTGGAGGAATCAAAGGATAGGCAGAGAGGGAGCATTGTAGCAGAGACCTTTGAGCCACCCTTGGGTTTGCTCACAGGTGGTTAGTTCATCTACAAGAACTCAGGTGTCCAGTCACAAGCCCTCCTTGGAGAAACCTCCTCAGAATCCCAACCCAAAAGGCCTGGAAGGCTCCCTAAATGCGTAGCTGGGGACAGAATGCTTGGCTTCTGATCCCAGTTATCTCCAGCCTACTGTGTCACTTTGGAAGCGTTTCATCCGCTGACCCCACCCCCACCCGCACCCAGTGTCCTAGTGCAGGTGAGAAAATTGGACTCAGTCAACATTTCCCAAACTATGTTCCTCTGTGTGTCGCTGTCATGTTCTGTGCCATAGCCAGGTGCCCACCTCCACTATTATTTCTGTTCCTTTAAACTGCCTCTTTTTCATTTTTTTAAAATTGAAGTGAGTTTACTTATTTGAAAAGGAAACTGTATATCATGTATGAATTACTGCTGTAATGTGCGCCTTACCATAAATAGAATATAATTGTAAAAATAAACACAATGATCACGGGTTATCACATTCTGGTGAGGGAATGCCTGCTGGGGTGCTGACAGAGACTCACCTGTCTGAAAATTAGGGACCACTAGCAAGTGTTAGATGTTAAAAACACACCTGAACCAAATCAACACTGCCTCCTCGACACTGCTGAAAGAAGCTATTGCTACCTGTGACTAGTCCTCACTGGACACCATAAAAACGATGCTTGCAATGCCACAGCTCTGCGGCTCTGTCTGGTATATACCTTGGGCCTTAATGTTACCCCCTCAATAGCTTGCTCACCTTGAGAACAGACACCTCCTGCTGCTCCGGAACCCATCCTCCTTCCCTTTGCTAGACATGGTCTTTCCAGGGCCATCTGTTTCCACCCCCTGCCCCATGCAGCCTCTGGTCCTCCACCCCTGCCGTCAGGTCTGAGCTGGGTGCTTTGAGCTCAGCTGGATCCCTCATTGTAGTTTAATGGCTCCCAATGTGGACCCGAAAACCATGTGGTTTCCTCTTCCCTCCTCTTTCTCTACCTCCTCCTTTTCCCTCTGAATTGCCATTATTTATATAGGTGTTTGAGATTAAACAACTTTAAAAACTTGTTTTTGCTTTACAAGGCCCGAAAGGAGTAAGGCCAGAAGGAAAGCAGAAATGGCATGACGTGGAGCTGTGGCAGGGAAAGAGATGCTTTGGAGACCTATGGGTCTTTGCCTTGCTGTGTAGCCATGGGCAATTGCTTAACCCCTCTGGACTTCAGTTTCCTCCTCTGTAAAATGGAGATGAATTTTAATAAGTTTTCACAAAATGGTGTGAAAATGAGAAAATATGGACAATGATTCTGGCACAGTCATTACTGAATTATACATACCCAGTGAATGTTAGGGTTTTTTGTTTTTTATTTCCTTTCTGCAATCAAAAGTTTTGGCCAGCAGTCCCTAGAAGGAAGGCAGATTCCTACACTCTTACCCCTCCAGGCTTGGAAGAGCCATAGGAATTAATCGTTCTGCCTGGGAGTCCTGAGCTTTAATCCTTTCCTCCTCCTCTTCCTCCTCCTCCTTCTGGGTGATTTCCAAAGATTTCTGGTGGGGAGTGAGTCCAAGGTAGCAGCTAAGCAAACATAGCATGGAATCTTAGAAACAGAGCCTAGAGGCCTTGTCTGAGCCCCTGCATTGCCCCATTCCCCACTGTTCCAGCAACTGAGCGTTAATGTTTGGTACCAGATGAAAACGCTGTGATGTGTTTTCCTTCTGGTCAGCTGGCCCCTCCCTGTGGAGTTGAAAGGAGAGGAAAATGACTGGTAATTCATTTATGCTCCATCCCCTTTCCTCCTGGACACTATTTCTATAAATAACTCTGGAAAGCTGCCGCTAATGGTAATAATACATTTATTTGCACTTCCAGAAACCTCTCCTTAGATGCCCCAATAGACATGCTGAGACAATACACTCCTGATAAAGACTAGTTTCTCCTCCCCGCTATCTGTGTGACCTCTCCACACTCACCTCTGTTGCTCAGATGCCCGTCTGGAAAGGCGACTAAGAAGAGCAATCTGTCTGCTGTTTCAGATGGGAAACAGGCAACATCTAAGACACCGAGATCCTAGCATTCTCCTTTGTTCACTCATCTCCACTCTTCCTCTTGCAAAGAGTAGAGAATGTTTTTGAGGGATTATTGAACACAAACTGAAGATGCGATCACCTGTCTAGTGTCATCCTGAAAAGGAGCAAAAATCTAAGTTGAGATGATACCAACCTGTTCATGGACTTTGCAAAAGCTGCTTCCTGTAACCAGAACACTTCCAAGGATGCCTTCTTTGGCCCTGGACCATGGCAGTAGCATCCATGCTCCCTGTCCTTCCCTTTAATTCTCTCACACTGTACCAGAGTGATCCTTGCTGGATTCCTGCTGTGGACTTCTCTTTGTTTCCCATGCTGACTGCTCCAGTCCTCACTACAGCATGGCAGCCCGGGCCTTCTTCACAAAGGCTCTGCTCTCGCTCTGGCCACTTACCTGGGTGCAGAGGTAATACAGTCCTTGAGGGGACAGAGAATTCCCAGCATCTAGGATAGGACCTGAGGCGCTGTCTGGCTGCAGCAGCATGGGCCTCTGGACACACCTGCACCTCATTAATTGAGAGTGAGAATAGGGGACTGTCATGGGAAGAAAATGGCATGGGAAGAAAATGAGGTTTGTTCACCCCACAGAACCAATTCAATTCAGCAAGTTATGATTAGGGACCTACTATGTGCAGGGGCACAGAGAATTACAAGCAGTCAACTTATTTCCTGGCTGCTGGAGACAAACACACACCTGAATAGCTCTGCCCTGAGCAGACATTGGAGAGAATAAGGACAGAGATGTTCCTGACGGAGAGAGCCACGGAGATTGATGCAAACAGGAAGGTTCAGAAGCTGCTGGTAGAAAGAGAACTGGCAAGTCAGACATGTTTACATATTCAGATCTGTAAGGCGACATTCATACATTACACATTTGTTATCTATGTGCAAACAAATGTTCCCAGCCTGATTCTGGGGCCTAGATGTGTTCATTCCCTTCGACATTCATTCAGTCACCCATTGATACAGCAGATTGTGTCTGGTGTGTGCTCTGTGTGGGGTCCTTTGCTAGTGTGAACTCTGATCAGACCGTATCTATGTCCTCCTGGAGTGGCCAAGTACACACGGGACAAGATAAGGAGGAACCAAGGGGCTGGTGGTGGAGGGAGGCTCTTTCCCTCCAAGAAGACAGTGCTCCTGTGGCAGCCACCAAACATCACGGCGCCCTCTATCCTGCTTCCTTTCCACTCTCGGGGAGCAGCCCTTCTGCAGACTGGACTTTCCAGGGTTGCTGTGGGGAAGGGGTGAGAGTGTGGGTGGAGGGCAGCTGCACTGCTGTGTACTCTACTCACTTGTGGATTGTGCAGCAGTAAAGCAGATCCCAATACTGAGACCCTACAGGACGCCGGTGCAGGGCTAGGTGCTTTGCCTTTCCCATCCCACTGGATCAGTCAGGAGATTGGAAGGCCATAGAGCAGAGGAGTAACCGTGCAGATCTGAATTGTGCCTTCATTGTTGCCAGCTGTGATCTTTAGCAAATGATTCAACCTTTAAGTTTCAATTTATTCCTTATATCCACTTCATAAGTGTTTGAATTCAATGTGAAATAATGGATGTGAGGAACTCAGCAAAGTGCCTGGCTAGTATCAAGTCTTAAATTCAAATTTGTATCACTGTTATTTTTTTAATTTCATGAAAAAATAAAATACAATTTCAGGACAAAGTAAAGATAAGCTGATACACCATATATAGTTATCTTCAAAGAAGCTACTGAGTGCAAAACATAGACAAAAAAGATTGTTTCTTAGAAAAAAGAAACAAACACATAATAGCACGAAACTTTTTTCAAAGAACTAAGAGAGTAGTAGTATAGATGAAACAAATTGGCCTATATATTAAAATATTTTTTGAAACAATGAAAAAATAATTTGAGGAATTATTTAAACTTCTCTCTACTTTTTTGAGATAATGATAGATAGATAGATAGATAGATAGATAGATAGATAGATAGACAGATGTTGCTCTGAACTGAGCTTCCAAAAGGTACACCACCTTGGCCAACACCACACAGATATTAGGTGATGGTTTACATCCCGGGTGTGCCTAGCTCTTCTTCCCAACCTTGTCTCACCTTCCCTCACCTAACAGCCATGGTCCCACAGGATCTAGAGAACCGCCAAACGCATCTCATCCCACCCTCCAGCATGGGGGAGGAGGCTGCGTGTGCATTTTGGTAGCAGTCTACATCACTGGGTTTTTACCACCTGCTTCAACCAAACATCTTCCTTTTATATCACTTCCCTACATTTGTTTCTGTATAAAATCCGACTTAAAGCTCCCTGAATGGAAATCGCTGAGTGGCACTCTGGCTCTTGGCTCTTTTGACACACACCCCCGTTGGGCCCCTGTGTGGATGACAAGATGATGCATGAGTTCTGGCTAAGCAGCTTATTTGTCTGAGCTGGTGATAGCCTTTGTCCTGAGGTGGGTTAATGGTAAGGGGCAGTGGCCCCGTAAGGCCCGGACAATGGGCAGGCTTCTCAGGTCATCGAATCACTCAGTGGAATGGCCCTGAGCCCCTAAGAGCATGGGAGGCCTCTGCCCCCACCACTCCCTGCTAACCAGGCGCATCAGCCAGAGGTGACTCCCTGCCCAGCAAGGAGGAACCCTGGAATAATGGGGAGAAAGCATCAAAGAGCATAGCACTGACAAAAGATGAGAGGAGAAAACCGAAACAGAGAGAGAACAGCGATTATTCCTGCTTTCCCCCAGACCCCATTCTGCACATGACTCACCCAACTTGCTTTTGCTCTTTGGTACGCATCACATCAGACCAGGCTAAGACAGGCTCCACACCCAGGCAGACTAGACTGGTTTCCCAACTGCTCTTTTACTGCCGAAATCTGCTGCTAGAGTACAGTTCAACTTCTTCGGCATCATGGCCTGTGGGATTTACCCATTTCCTCCTCAGCCTCTCTGCTTTTTCCCAAAACTCTACTCAAGGCAGCTACATCACTGGGTTTTTACCACCTGCTTCAACCAAACATCTTCCTTTTATATTACTTCCCTACTTTTGCTTCTGTATGAAATCCTACCTAAAGAACATTGCTAATATTAAAATTTTTCCAACTATGATAATCACTGATTTATATCAGCCCTGTAGTTATATGGAGAGTGGGTGCTGGGATTCTCGGCCAGGCTTTCTTGCTCCCAGTCTAGACTTTCCCTCAATGTGTACATTCATTCTCATTTATTCATTAATTCTACAAAGATATCCAGAGCAACAGATCTAGTCCTAGAGTATTAACAGGAATGAGAAGTGATCCTATCCTGAGAAGGTCCTGAACATGGACACCCAGTTCTGCTGAGAGATCAAGAAAGCTAACATGGTCATGCATGATGGTGCATACCTGTAATCCTATCTCTCAGGGAAGCTGAGGCAGGAAAACTGTGAAATCAAGCCCAGAACTGGCAACTTAAAGTGTCTCAAAAGGAAAGAGAGAGAGAGAGAGAGAGAGAAAGAAGAAAGAAAGAAAGAAAGAAAGAAAGAAAGAAAGAAAGAAAGAAAGAAAGAAAGAAAGAAAAGGAAGGAAGAAAGAAAAGAAAAGACAAGACAAGACAGGGGCAGGCAGGCCAGGGCTGTAACTCAGTGCAGAAGCCCTGTGTTCAATCCCTAATACTACCTCCCTCCCTCCCCAAAAAAAGGCAAATGTGAAAAGTCCCTTGATATGACCTCTGGTTGGGAACTAGGACTGGAGACCTTGGTAAGAACATTTTCAGAATGCAGAGGCTAAATCCATAGAAGAATGGGGGCTGAGAGGAAACAGGCAGTTTAGATAACTGACCCAAAGAGATGAGTCTTTGTACCACAGGAGGAACCAAGCAGAAAACTGTCACGGTGAGGAAACAAGTGACCAATCGGAGAGCTCCATTACTGAACCATCTTGATGCGGTACAGTAAGAACATCTCATCACACATGAGGTGTGTTTGTCAAAGGTATTTGTGTTAAATGTAATCATAACACAGACACATCCAGAATGTAGGCCAGTCTACGGGACAATGACCTAGACTTCCCAAAAAGGTCAATGTCATGGATGAAAGGAAAGTTGGGTGTTTGGGTATGTGAGGAGTTCCTGCTTATTGCAAGAGACAAACAAAAAACAATGGCCAAATGCAACACTTAGATCTTGATTGAATCCTGATTTTTAAAAAAAATATGTGAGAAAGCTATTTGGGAAAAACTGAGGAAATGTTTAGAGATGGCTTATGTTTAGTATTGTAGAAGAACTGTTAATTTGCTTACTTATGCTGTGATTCTATGGTTCTGTAACAGAATATCTTTATTTGTAGAGATGGGTACTGATATGAAAAGTACTGATGCCTACAACTTGGTCTCCAATGGCTCAGAAAAAAATACATACAAATACAGAGATATCACAAAGTGGCAACAAATTAGAAATTGGTAGATTTAGGTGAAGTTCATCTTTTTATTATTTTTACTTTTTGCAGTACTGGAGATTGAATTCAGGGCTTTCACTGAGTTTTATTTCTGTTTTCAGACAGAGTCTTGCTAAGTCCTTAAGTTGTCCCTGCTGGGTGTTTCTTTACTATTCTTTCAACTTTTCTGTAGTGTTGAAATTTTTCAAATTAAAAAGTGGGAGATTGTATTTGGATCAGAGAGCGACTAGACAGTAACAACTGGGTTTTAGGGGATGGTTTCTTGGGATGGGTAAGATTGGGCATATTTTGCAGTGACAGCCACTCTCCCACAACTTTCCCTTGGGTGCAGAAACCCTCTGAGCCTTCACAGAAGATGCACAGCTTGGCAGTTGTGATGAAACAGGCCAGTGCTGGGCAAGGAGGAGACTTCAGCAAGGCGATGAAGCCAGTAATGGGAACCACATTGGCTGGAGTGTGGGGAGCCCCACCCCAGAAATAGCCGTTGTGTGCGAGGCAGGACAACTGGAATGCATTATGTGCATTCATACTTGTTAAACTGCCTTGGCACCATGAGTGATCCTCGTAACCTGAGCCTTACAGCAGCGTTCTGTAGTTAAAGTTGGGTCAGCCTCGTCCCCACACCCTGTCTGTTGGAGGTTTATAGCAGCAGCATAAAACAATTCAGCATGAGCTGAAACATGAAAAACTCCTCCAGACTGTAAAGGCAAAGTTTTCTTTTTAAAGTTTTCCAGGGAGCTAGCATTTGGGAATAAAATTTTTTCTACCGCATTCTGCTTTTCAAGTCTTTGACCAGGCCCCCAAAGGCCCTACCCCCACTCCCACCCCAATGCCCTTTACCTCAAGCTCAGACCACAATCCAATCAAACCCAGAAGCTGGTGCATTCTGTGACTGAAAGAATCTCTTATGCCTGGCAGTCTGATTTCCAAGATCGAGTCCTAAAACTGTGTGCTCCAAGTTGCTCTCCCTCTCTGGGCTTTAGCTTCTTGGTTATTTATAAGCACTGTTTATTATAGTATTGCTCATTCCATTCAGATGTGAGGTTATTGAATGTATGGGGTCTTACACACAGTGAGTGTTCTGTTGATATTTTCTCACTTACTACATCAGAGAATGTCAAATATGTAAGAGTTCTATAGAAAATAGTTGACTTATTTTGATCATGAAGAAATTTATCCACAATTACTCTTGTTTTTATGTGAAAGGTAGCCAAACCACAGTTCTTATCAGAAGAGAAACCATATGGAAAATCACAGGGAAAGAATTTGCTTTTATCCTTATATTAAGATTTTTGGGTAAAAGGGAGGAGAGGTTTGAAGTCAGATAGGCCTAAGCTCAAATCTCAGCTTTGTCACCGACTGGCAGGTTAATGGTGCATTCTGAGCCCTGGTGGTGTTATCTGCAGCAGTACCAGCCTAGCTGGGCAAAGCAAGGTGATGGCATTCTTTATGAAAGGATGTAGCAGGTGGATGGCAGTTGATAGAGCTACTGTTAAAGTCCTGAATTGGGAAGCAGGAAGGCTCCTGACATCTGGACCTGTGTCTCAAGAGTTGTTTTGGGCCCCAGGAATGATAAAGCAAGGGATTCCGGCTGACATCCGCAAACCCTGCCCAGCAAGCCTTCAACTGGGTGACGAGAATGCACTGTGGTTTTGCCCCTGTGAGGCCTTCCTTTCAGGCTGCTGGGGAACTTGCAAGGGGTGCTCAGGATGGGAAGAAACTCTCATTTGTTATCTAAAGCAAGGCAGCTGCCCCAATCAGGCTAGGCTGGGTCCCCAAACATGTGGCCAGGTGAGTAAGGTCATCCTCAGGACGACTTTTCCCTTAGCAAATGCAGGAGGGCTCAGCAGGCCAGAATCAGGTACCTTTTTCATTTTCAACACAGTGAGGCCGGAGAGCCCCAGACTGCTGCTGTGTGCTTCAGTGTTATACTCTACGTCCCATCCTAGACAGATCTCCACTTTCAGCCCCAGCACTGCCACTCACTAGTGGAGTGACTCTGCTCAAAAGTCACTGCGTCTCTGGGGTCCTGCATTGCCTTGTTTCTAGAAGGGATGAAGACAGCCTGCTCAACTGGCCTCTCAGCTGGTGCATGGCTTGTCTTGGAAGGTATCAGGCAGTGCAAGCCTCCTAAGGACAGGTGTAGGCAGGTGGTCTCACCAGCATGCCCTGCAAGGAGGCAGGCATCCCAGACATGTGAACACCTTTGTGCAATGGGCATCTTGCCCAGAAGCTGTATGCAAACAGAATATTGTTACTAAAATACTTGGTAAGTAGACTATTTAGTAAATTAAAGCACCTTAAATACAGGATAAGGGATAATATTAATACTTGCCATCTGCATCTCTTAATTCTGATTTTTGCATTTAGATTCTTAACTGTGTACTTTTAGACATTAACATAGCCTCTGAGATCATCAAGACTTCCCAACAGGTCGTGTACACCATTGCTAAAGCTAAAGATCTAGGTACAGGGGGTCTGAAGCAGGTGGATCCCAAGTTTGAGCTCAGCCTGAGCTACCTAGCATCTTAGCAAGCTCCTGTCATCATCATAATGGCTTGGCATAACTCAGTACAAAAACAAATCTAGGAACCATACAGAAAAAAAGGATTTTATATGCTTCAAAAATCACATCCCTCTGAACAGATGAGAATTTATGACCAGTGATTAACCAGTGTGTATTTGCTGAGTGTGAATTTCTCCTGGTGAGGCAGAGGAAGTCACATTTAAAGACAGACAGATGAGGAGGGAAGGTACTGGTTTTGTTTCCTGCGCACATACAGGTCAAGTTCAATATTTTCCTCTGCTGCCTTCTTGGGATAAGAGCTTACTGCGTGCCCCACCCCACCCTGGGGTGTCCTGTTCTATTCTGTCTCACTTGTTTCGAGAGTCAGGGTTCTTCTTGAACATACCTCAAGCTTTAGAACATACCTCCTCTGAGACTGGAAAATTGCCTTCAAGTTGGAGGATGAAGTCACCCTCTTTGTGCAGGGCCCCCTGCCTGGCCTCCCCCAGGCCTGCCTGGGATGGGACGTAGAATACAACACTGAAGCACACGGCAGCAGTCTGGGGCTCTCAGACTGCTCACAGTGCTTACTGTCTGAAAGGTGCATGTTCAGGAAGGATCTCTAACAAAAGCAGCCTTCTCAAGTTAGCCTCAGAGGGAAGAAAGACTGCACTGGAGACTGTCCCAGGGCCTCAAGCAGCTCTTGAGGGGAGAGCTTCATTGGAGGTGATGACCTGGTGGAGGGCCCGCTGAACTCAGTAGCCATGAGCACTCCTGCCACTCAGGGCCCCTCTGGAGAGTATGGTTTTAGAGCCAGCTAGAACTGACTTCACATAATGTCTCCACCAAACAGCCACATAGCACCAGCAGTTTATCTTTCTCACTGAACCTTAGTTTTGCCTTTCGGAAAACAGGGATAATTAACTCTTTACCTAAAGGATAAGTCAGGTGGCCTGGCACGCAGAAAGCAGAAGGACTTTGACCCTCTGGCTCATCAATGACAGACTGCCTCAGGTTGCCAAAGGGCTGGCTTTTAGGAGCTTCTCAGAGCTCTGAGAAGTGGGGGGTAGGTCCAGCAGTACTCCAGGGTGTCTTCCAGAGGCTAACCCACTCCTCCATCTTTAAAACACCTCGTATTGCCATCTCCCCACTGCTAAGGAATGGGAATAACTACTTCAGAGAGTGTTGTAAGGATCTGATAAGGTCCTGTGAACAGAAGCATTAAGCACTGAACCCAGCACACAGTAGGTGCTCAGAAAATGTTGATTCTTACAGAAAAGAAATCTGATTAAAGACAGGCCAGGAATGCAGTCTGTGTTCTGTCAGAGGCGGCTCCTGCCCATTCCAGGGACAGCTTTGCGAGGTGAGAATGAGTCAGGGCAGCCTCGGGGAAAGCCTGCTCTGGATTGTACAACACATTGGGGTGGGCGCGCAGAGCCAAGTGGCCCGGGCTCCAAGTCCACAACTGCCCCAGCACCTGCTTCTGGTGGTCTCTCCCAGCTGGCACCCTGCCAGCACTTGCCTTCCTGCCCCCACCCCCACATAGGGGCCAGGCTGCTTCTGAGTCACAGCCAGCTGAATGGGTGCTTCCCGGACCTGTACAGAACAACCCTTCCTTGTATGGCTGCTCCTCCTTGCACCCCACCAGAGGCAGCCTGGCCTTGTGTTGCAGGAGCCCAACCTACCAACCCTCAGTGGGCCACACTTCTGTTCCTAAAGCCCACCTAGCCCCTTTCACCATTTTCCCCAGAGAACCCATGCTAGGCATGTAGGGTACTGAGTGATTTCTTGCCGCTAGCCACATTTCATCTTCACAGCAATTCTGGGATACCAGCTTGGTTCCCTTTTCACAGATGAGGTCAGCGAGGCTCAGAGAGATCATGCAGTTTGCTTAAGATCAAGCAGCCAGCAAGTGAGCAGGCTACCTCGGCCTCTCCCCGGAGGAGCCTGCTTGGGTACTCACAACACCGGATGTTTGCTCTCTCCCTTGACAAAGTGAGGCAATTTGTCAGGTTCTTTGGGTGACTCTTCCAGGCAAAGGGCTCAGGCAAAGACAGCTCTTAGCTTTTACAAAGAGCTTGAGGGTGCTTTTTCTAGTAGGCCTAGGACCAGGGACAGAAGACAAACAGCTGCCGAAATTGGGGTAAGTGCTTGGTTTGTCTGGAGGATAATCTCCCCACACCTGTGCCCTGGAAACACAATCCAGGACTCTGAGATGCACTTTCATCTGTCACCAGGGTGTCCCCAGAGTGACCTGCCCAGGCCTAGCCATGCTGGTAGGGCTCAGGTTACAGGGCTCATTCTCAGGGCCCTTGAATCCCCACAATGCCTGCTTGTCCTTTGGAACTGCCATCTCCCGGAGGAATGTTAATGGGATGCCTCATCAGGGGGATGGGAGGGAGAAGAGGTGACAGCCTCCTGCTGTCCTTCACCTCAGCGTCTCTCACCGGGAACCTATGCTCCTCCTTCTAAGAAACACGTCAGCCACCCAGCATTAGGGGTCCTCCGTGCTTCCTAGACCAGAGCATTGTTGCTAAAGGGAAAGTGGTCCTCCATTTAATCTGGGACTTACCTAGCCCTTGGAAAAGATTACAGTTCAACTTGAGAAATATTAAAAAAAAATACAAATACTAAAAACGCCTTAGATGTATGTTAACAGGAAGTGGATAAAAGAATATTATCTTCTGTCCATATGATGAGATATTAAGTAGCTATTAAAATCGTGTTTTCAAATAATATTAATATTAATTGATATAATTGGGTAACAAGATTTAAAATTTACATTATTCTTATCACTCTGCTTGGAGGGATTGCGTGCTGTTCCAGTTTGTCTACTTATGCTAGACTTGAGGACATGGTTAGCTATCCCAAAAATAAGAGGACACATTATGGTAATCATCCCTAATTTCCTGTCAACTTAATCTGAAGCCCTTTCTAATTTATACTGTCTTATTATGACTGATCTTATTTGAATCTGGGTTGTTCGATTGCTACTTTATATTGACTGATTTTATTTAAATCTGTTATGATTGATAGCATCAAGTCTAAGAGTATAGGCAACTACACTGAAGATGACAAGATTCATTAAGATACCCACTCTGGTTTGATTATTACTTGCTTTTGAAGTCTTAAAATGTCTCCAATGCTTTGTTTTTATTAACATTATATACTGCTGAGACACCATGGTAACCATTGTGGATCACCTTGTATTGCAGATTTATATGACTTTTTTGCTTCATGCTTTTCTAGGAATTGTTTTGTTTTATCTTGCTTTGTTTTGTTTTTCCCTCTAATACAGAAATGATAGATATACATGTAGAGACTCATGCATGTGCAGAGCTTATAAACAGTTTGCGAGAACCAACTATATAACACATGTTGAAGTGAACAACTACTTTGAAGAAAAAGAGACACTACAGTACCCAGTGCTGATTCCATAATGTCATGATGTGTAATCCAGCAAAATTATCATTCTTTGTTCAAAGTGATTTTAGCTTGTTTTATTTTGTTTAAGTTCAACACACATGAAGGTATGGACAGCTATTTTTAGGAGAATGAGAGACACTATGACAGCCATTATCGGCTTCCCTATTGTCTGGTCTTGAAGACCTGAAACGCCCTCCTCATCCTGCTCAGATCAATTCCATACTATGTTGTTTCATGTGAATTCCCTGTATGTGACAATCTGGACAACTATTTAGAAGAAAATAAGAGTCAATACGATAGAGAGTGAATATCTCCAATTGTCTAGTTTTGGAATTTATGTCCCTTACATTGCTTTCTTGTGATTACAGTGCTTTCTGTTTTGTTGTGTTTAATTTTACCCTTTTGATATAATTGAATGTATATTTGAGAGGGTAAGATGGATGACCATATTGTTGATTTTTTTGTCAGATCGTGGAACAGAACTGTTAACAGACTCACTGTTTGAATGTCTACTTTACATGTTTTAACTTTATAATTTGAACAACTATTTCCAAGAAGTCAGTATGTAATTTGTCAAGTAATAATCTCTTAGGTTTTTTTTGTTGTTGTTCTTTTCCTTTTTTTCCTTGAAATTCTGTATTGTTGCTACCCTTTATTCTGTTTTGTTTTGTTTTTCTTTCTTCTCTTTAAATAAAATAAAAAATTTCATATAAGAAAACTCATATCTAACATTAAATAGAAATTGGACAGAATCGGTATACCAGATATGAACTTAATTTGATAAGTATATTTTATACAGAGAAGATTAGAATGAAACATCAGAGTATTGATAGTAGTTATTACTGAGTGTTATGCTGTAATAGATTTTTTTCCTTTGTACTTTTCTATAAAGTACAATATGTACATATATAAAGTACTTACATAAAATATATATGTTCTGGTAAAAACACGCTAGTTTAGACTTTTTTGAAAAAATAATTGCTTTCCCTCCTACTATATAAATTGACCTGTGCTAGGTGCTGGGCCAAGAGGTTTAAAAGGACATAATCCCTGCCCTTTCCGAGCTCATGTTCTGGCAGGGCATAAAAATGTATAAGAAGATAATAAAATACACTGTTTTTGACAATAGCAGAGATTATCTGACATACTTGTTAAAACCTCTGGATTGTTCTGAATGTTTTATGTCTATTAACATTTAAAACTTAAAGCTCTATTAGGAAGTTATTAACCCATCTTAGAATTGGTGCAGGCTGGTGTGGAACACCACATGGCACAGAAAGAATTAATCTTCTCTGCAGGCCAGGAAGGCTATAGCAAGAGCAGGCTGCTTATTCTGACTCTTAAAACATAAATGTGAATTCTCCAAGCAGACAGACCAAAGGAAAGTGTTTCAGGTACAGGAATCCTATGGACAAAGATGCCCCCAAAGCAAGGCGTTGTTAAAAAACTGCTAACATGCACTCTTTCCTTCTTGTGAGACTCTAGAAAGTCTTTGGGCTGCTTTCTGAATGGCATGGAAGATCATGCTGTAAATTTTGAGTGTGATTCCATCAGGCTGCAGAAAGCCATGGAGGGGCCCTGCCGCAGGCAGCCCGACAGTGGAGTAAGATCATTCTGGGCTTCTGAAACCCATGAACAGCTCAAACATTTGTGGAAAGAAGAGAATTCCTCTGGAGACTGAGAGCTGCAGAAAAATTAATCCATGTTCCAGGTGAAGTAGCAGAAAAGGAAAAAGGAAAAAACAGAAGGCCGCATAAATGTGTGATTTCCATTACCCTTATCTGCTTGCAGAAAGTTGCCATAGCCATGTGGAATCCAGTTTGGAAAGAAGATGTATGTGCACAGAGTCATGTGCACCCCAACTACAAGCAGGTATTACTGCCAGAAGAGAAACCTGGGAATTCCAGATGGCCTTTTAGTTTTCAGTGCAATTTCTGTGCTTAATTAGTTTGAATTCTGTTTTTGCCATAAAAACAAGAGAAAGTCTTGTGTGCTATTAGTGCTTACATTCCAAGCTTGGTTGGAGTTGTATTTGTTCTAGTAGTCCAGGTACCATAAGCCTGATAAAGTGCTGGGTAACTACATAGTTTCAACTGTCATGTCGGTAACCTACCAGATAATGACCTGCTATGCTTGGCAGATGGTTCTACTCACAACAAGAAACAATCAGAATTATATGACAGTTACCATCTCTTTGTCCAACATTGTCCTCCCAACAAATAGAGAGCAAGACTTCTTCTGTTGTTTATTTTTTATTTTTTTTTTTAACTTTACTGTGAAATACAAGAAGTCTGGGAAGCCCTTGCGCCCATGCATTATTAATCTGTACTGAGTGCCATATTCTGGGAGAGATGCAATGATAAATCAGACATGAACATGGCCTTTAAAAACAGATGATTTTAGTAGAAATCGAAGGTACAAAATGATGAGTAATATTTGAGAAAAGATGAATGTTACCAATCAGAGACCTTGGGAACTCTTTGTACTACTTTTGCAAGTTTTGCAAATTTAGTTGAGTTTAAAGCTATCTCAAAATAAAAACTGAAAAACAAAAATGAAATCTCAAATGAATGTGAGGGGCCAGAGGTAGAGTACAGAAAGAAAGAGTCTGCGTTTGTCATTTTAAACTACACTAGAGAGAATCTTGAATATCAAGCTAAAGAGTTCATACTTCATTCGATAGACCATGTAGTCATGGAAAAAAATTTTTAAGTTTTTGATTAAAGGTAAAACATAGTCAAATATCCCACTAGAAAAGTCACTTGATAATCAGGGTGAAGACTGATTATAGAGAAGTGAGATTTGGAGTGGTTGAAATAACCCAGGTAGGAAAAAATGAACTGTAAAATGTGCCTATGAGAACTAGTCCTGCAGTGTGTTTATTGGTGCTACTTGGGATAGGGCTTCCACGGACAAATAAATGAAAGAAATATTAAGGTTATAGAGATTTCTTGTTGTATTAACTTCTAAGTTAACTTCTAAGTTAAGGTATTAACTTCTAAGTAATAGGAACTGTGGGTACCAAGCAGAGGAAAATAGTCACAGTCCTTCCCAAACCTTTTGGACCACAGAATTTTCCTGGGAGTTTTTCACAGAACTTATATTCACAAGGACACATTTTGGGAAGTGCTGGTTGTAGTTGAAATGAAGAGGAGCAGATATATGAACAACAATCCCTTCTTTTGTATTCTGCAAGCTGGAAATCACGGTTTATATGGTGATATATGCCTGTAATCCCAGCTACTCCTTAAGCTGAGGTGAAAGGATTGTAAGAAAGTTCCAGGCCAGCTTGGGCAATTTAGAGAGACCTTGTCTCAAAAATAAAAATAAAATTAAAAAAAAAAAACTAGTGATATAGTTTAGAGGTAGAAAACCCCTGGTTCAATCCCCAATATCACACTCTCAAAAAGAAATCTTATCCCCTTTTCCTTGACCTGTGTGGGAGTGGGGTGCTCACCAGACCCCCTTTTTCTTGCGTCTGCAATTTAAGCCCCCAGGTTTAGACATGCCTGGGGTCATTGCCTGTTCCCAGGCACACAATGTTCCGTAAGTTAGATAACAAGAGACTAAGAGCACCAGAGATACCTAAACCACATTTCCAACCAAATTTTTAAAAATTCCAACAATGAGAAATAATTTGATGTTTTTCTAAGAAGGGAAGTATTTTTGAAAGATTCTTGAAATGTCATTTTCCAATTGAATAAATTCCTTAATTAACCTCTTTTTTGCATTTGAAAGAACATATACAGTAGTTTTTTTTAAATTTTATTTAAAGAGAAAAAAAAACAGAATAAAGGGTAGCAACAATATAGAATTCCAAGGAAAAAAGGAAAAGAACAACAACAACAAAAAAAAAAAAACTAAGAAATTATTACTTGACAAATTACATACTGACTTCTAGGAAATAGTTGTTCAAATTATAAAGTTAAAACATGTAAAGTAGACATTCAAACAGTGAGACTGTTAACAGTTCTGTTCCACGATCTGACAAAAACAACAATATGGTCATCCATCTTATCCACTCAGATATACATGCAATTATATCAAAAGGGTAAAATTAAACACATCAAAACGGAACAAAGCGGGTCATAAGAAAGCAGTGTAAGGGACATAAATTTCAAAACTAGACAATCTGAGATATTCACTCTATCATATTGACTCTTGTTTTCGTCCAAATAGTTGTCCAGATTGTCACATACAGGGAATTCACATGAAACAACATAGTATGGAATTGATATGAGCAGGACGAGGAGGGTGTTTCAGGTCTTCAAGACCAGACAATAGGGAAGCTGAGAATGGCTGTCATAGTGTCTCTCATTCTCCTCAAAACAGCTGTCCATACCTTCATGTGTGTTGAACTTAAACAAAATAAAACAAGCTAAAATCACTTTGAACAAAGAATGATAGTTTTGATGGATTTCACATCATGACATTATAGAATCAGCACTGGGTACTGTAGTGTCTCTTTTTCTTCAAAGTAGTTGTTCATTTCAACATGTGTTATATAGTTGGTTCTCGCAAACTGTTTATAAGCTCTGCACATGCATGAGTCTCTACATGTACATCTATCCTTTCTGTATTAGAGGGAAAAACAAAACAAAGCAAGACAAAACAAAATAATTCCTAGAAAAGCATGAAGCAAAAAGTCATATAAAACCACAATACAAGGTGATCTACAATGGTTACCATGATGTCTCAGCCGAGTATAACAACATTAATAAAAACGAAGCATTGGAGACATTATAAGACTTCAAAAGCAAGTAATAATCAAACCAGAGTGGGTATCTTAATGAATCTTGTCATCTTCAGTGTAGTTGCCTATACTCTTAGACATGATGCTATCAATCATCCTTAATTTCCTATCAACTTAATCTGTATAACTTATACTGTCCTATTATGACTGATCTTATTTGAATCTGGTTTGTTAGATTGCTGTTTTGTATTGACTGATTTTATTTAAATACAGTAGTTTTTAATCACTCTCTCCTTTTTAAATGAACTCCACCTTGATTTTGACCTGCGTGGCATGGTTGGTTAAGATAGCCTCTCCTGCTTTCCCACCACCTTCTTACCCTTGCATAGTGCCTTGCCGTCGGCCACAGCACAGAGTGCTTATGGAAATGTTCAAGTTACTCAGCATGTTCACTTTAGTTCGTTAAACCCTCTGATTTTTACATCCAGTACCTTCCACCAGTTTGACCTTCGACAAGTTGCTTACCCTCTTTGAGAGCTGCTTTTCCTATCTTTGATGGTAAGGTGATTCCTGCCTCATAGCTAACGTGTTACAGTGTCAAGCACATTGTACACTAGGTTCTAAGTAAATACTCTTCCTGATGGTCTCTTTCCAGTGATTACTGTTGTACTCTGTGCTTACCACTTCCTCAGAAATGCTTGTTGAGTGAGCACAGGTACACACACTCAGCTGCCATTAACCTAATAAAAATATTCATTAAGTAGCTAATTGCACTCTTAAAGATCTTTATTTATTCTTTCTCTTTTGCCTTCTTTTCCATAAAAACACTCATCTTGGCAATAACAATAAGCTGGAAGCAATCCTGTGAGGTAGCTCTTACTGCTCCCATTTTACCAAGGAGGAAAGTGGGGCTCAGAGCAAAGTTATATTAAAATTCAGATCTTTCTGTCCTAAATCCATGTTCTTTAATGTTGCACCAGAATGATAAGATCCATTCCTCTGTCACTCTCCCAGTCAACTCAACACTTATTGACACATGCCAGGTGCCAGACATATGATGCATTCCAGCCCTCCAGGAATTTACCTAGTTGGAAATGAACCCTGTGCATGAATCTTACAAAGCAGCCCAGTAACACCTCTTTGTCCCTCACTGGGGAATGAGCTGTTATATTAAGTAAGTTTTACAGATAGTATCATAGAGCTTTAACTCAAAGGGGCTTTAAAAAAATCTCACTGTAAATCCCATCACTTTAAGGAGAAGAAACTTCTTCAAGGACACTGGGCGACCTGCTTGAGGGATAGATCAGTCCACCTATTGTAGAACCAAGACTAGCATCTAGCTCTTTCACATCCTGACTGGGATTTTTAAGAATATGTTAAACATTTTTGTAAGATAATATATTTTCTTAAATTTGTATCAAAGGGATGGTTCCCATTTTTCTGCCTGTTTTGGTATCATCATTTTAATTAGTATTATAACACTGTTTTAAAACCTTAGATGTATGGAGGAGAGCTTGTTTCTTACTCTGTGGCCCAAACAGCTTTCTTTTACCCAAGTTTACTAGCTGGTTTCCAACTTTCAGAATCATTTTTCTGGTTTTCTTTTTACACATGTGCACACATAAAATTATGGAATAAACTATGGGAATTATATAATTGCACACATTTTTGGATGATTAGCTTTGGTCCAATCACTTTATTTCTCTGAGCCCATTTCCTTACCTATAAAACAGGCACAATATAATAACTTATCCCATAGAATTGTCATACAAGGAGTAAAAGGTGTTGGGAACTTAATAGGTTAGCTGTGCCTTCTTTCCCTTCCTTCTTTCCAAATGTCCAAGGAACTCTTAAAAGTCACATACTTCCACACTCACAAAGTGCGCAGAAATAATGAAGTAGAACCAAAATAAGTGTTGGTCATGAAACACAACTCTTTCCTGCACAGTAAATCAAAAAGTTCTTCCACTCAAAAAAAAAAAAACACCCCACATATATTATGTCTAGTTTCTTCCTCCCAAGAGCATAAAGAAGGCTTTAACACAAGGCGTAATTCATATCATCTCCAGATCTTGGTCCGTAGCACCTCATGAAAACTATTAACACATCTCCCACCGCCTACTTTATGAACTCATATAAAAGCAGATCAGGTGAGCGTGCTCTAGGTAATGGCTGAATCCCCAAAGTATGTGAAACCTGACCTTATGTGAAGCGACTGTTGTAAATTCAGTCTCAAAAGAGAGAGTACATCTCTGAGATACATGAGCACTCCTGACAACTCTGAAGATTTCCTAGATTGTGACACCACTTGGGCATTGGAAGAAATCTTCTAGCTCCTCCAGTCCTTTCCTCTTCTTTCCTCTGAAACACAGACGGAGACCCCAGCAGGCCATGGCTATGGAGTTCAGTTGGGGCTATCTGTCCCCTACACCCATTTGCCCTGTATCCCCCAATATACCTCTTGAGCTTCCACCATGCCTCTGAAACCTAGCACTTGACAAACCCTCAGCCATGTTCTTGGGTGTAGAGGTTGCAAAATCTCATTGGTATTTAGCAAGGTTGGGTGTTTGAGAGTATTTTTATGTCTAGCCTGGGGCATGAATAAAAGTTACAAGCAGCGCTGAAGTCCAAACCAAGAAAGAAAATGTGGGCAGCCAACCTTGTAACCTTAGCTAATCTTTAATTATGCCTTAATTGAGGACCTATGAAGTAGATAGAGGAAGATGAATAATAATATGTTGAGTTTATGTGGCATGTTAATGTTCTAAACCCCTTCGTGTATATTATAATAATAATCGCTGCCATCTGCTGAGCCCCAGCTGGGTGCACAGCTCTAGGTAAAGTTCTTTACACAGGGAGAAAGCAGTTAACAAGGGGTAGGAGGAGGGGAGGGTTTCACTGGCAGCAGGAGCTCGCGGTTTATAGGATGACACACGGCATCCACACAGCGCGGACCAACTTTTGCTTGCTCCTGGCCCTCGAGAGCACATCATTCTCCTGTGAAAGAGCTCAGTGACAAAGGTATTGAACCCCAGCCCAACAACTCTAGAGAGTAAATGTCACCTGCTTCTTTTGCACAGATAAGGGAATTGACCAGCAGTGTTTGAACTTGGCTTGATCATGGTCCAGTGTTAGGGCTCATTTCTCAACACCAGCCAGCTCCCAACAAAGCAAATCTAGAGGGTATTTTGAGGTCTCCTTAGAACACTCCTGAGTACTTGCTGCCTTCTCTCACCCCCATGCATGCCCAAGGGGCCGTTCTCCCCCAGAGGGTGAGTCGGAGGAGATACATCATCACACCATGTAACCTGTGTGTGCTGGCCCCTGGAACGCTGTCCAGAACGCTGCTGTGTTAAATTGACCCATCCTCTCACAGGGCTGGATCCCTCACAGCTTTGGGGAATGTGTCTGCCTGTTTGCTTTCCTGTTTGTTTATTTTGTTTTGCAAAGACCCAGGACTTTGGCAAGTGCAAGAATTGAATTGACCTTCTGCAAGTCTGGTTAGTCTGTTAGGTTAGAATGTACTTCCCAGTAAGATGGTAGCTAACATTTATTCAGCGCTCACTATGTGCCAGGAAGTCTACTAAGTGCTTTATGAGGATTACTTCATGAAACCTTCCTGTAACCCTCGGAAGGAGACATTCCTATTTATCAGTCTTTTTTAAATTCAGCACAGAGGTTCTGTTAACCCCCTGAAAATGACATAGACAGTAAAGCGTGCCTGATTTTGAAGCAATACTCTAACATTCCACACAGTGGCTTTGCCTCTTAGTAGCATAGTGACCCTAGGCCAGTCACATAACCAGACACTCTAATGGGGACAACAACACTTACTGCACTGGATTACTATGTTTTTTTAAGTTTGCACTGAATGTTTTGCCAGGGTTAAATAGGATGACAGTTTGCCAAACCCAGTGGATACTGGCAAATGTCTGTTTCCCTCCTGATGGGTTCTGTAGTAAATATGTATTGGTTTTGTTTTTGGATGCTTTGTTGCCCTACCCTGTTCCTGTTTCCTACAGTACCTGTTATATTTAACACACAAGAATAGTGCTTTAGGCTGGGTGTGTCAGAGCCCAGCTGCCCCCATCTGGCCACAACAGACTCCCCATCTGACCCTGCTTCCCTTCCAGACTGTGGAACTCCCTTCTTTCTTTGTTACATCTACCAGGGCTGCTTTAGAATTGGGTGGTAGTGGGCCTTTAAAAAGACTGGCTTTGGGAGAAGAAAGACAACTTGCAATGCTTCCAGGAAATCTGGGACAGGGTACCGGTCCCCAACCTGGCTTGTAATTTTTCTCATGACTGGTGAGCAGAGAGAACCCTTGTAGAGCTGGCACCTCTGGGCCTGCTTAGACAGTGCCATGACCTCCCTAAAAGGGAGCGTTAACGGGCTTGAAGAAGAGTTGCCGGCGGCCATCAAAATGATGAAGTGAAATTTCAAATTACATTAGATGTTTGCTTAAGGAACAACAGATGAGGCCCTGTGGATTCTCAAATCCTTTTGGCAACACTGCAAAAGGAAAGCATAACCATTCGGAGCCCTTCCCCTGGACTGCATGAAGTCTGGGCCACAAAGCTGACCTTTTAACGATAGCTTCCTGCCTCCAAAGGGTTAGAGTGTGTCGAATTTTTCTTTGCTGAAGGCCTGGTTTTAATCATTGCCACAACCAGAAGAAAGGGCTCTCATCCACATCGTTCATTCCTTTTTGAAAAAATCTTGGATGCTATTCGAGTTTATGATCAAGATTTTTTGGATAAGGCGCCTTGGCCTTTACTTGGAAATCTTCAGTGTAATCTTTATCACAGCCTATGGACTTTCACTGAGGACTCACCTTGGCCGAGGCATTTCACACAGGTAGGTGAATTCACCTTCCCAAGGATCCTGGCACTAAGACTTTGCAATTTTTCATACACAAGAGAAACGAGGCTCGAAGTCCTTAAGTCATTGTCAGGATCACACACAACTAACAGACAAGTGATTCTTCTAGCAGAGAGACCCAACTGTGTGTGAGAGGCTCACTCCCAGGCCACAGCTCTTCTTACTGCACTGCAGCTAACTATCTAATTAGGGGAAAATTTGTGGGAGTCGTAGAAGGTTTCGGGATAAGGTAATGGTATAAAAAGAATTTTGAAACATTGATCAGTTAGCTGCTTCTTAAGTCATTCTTCTTTAAGAATCTTAATACTATTCCCAAGGTGTTAAAAGCGGGTAACATATCCAGAGCAAGTGTGCACACTGAACTGACGTGCCAGATGAAACCTAACAAGTCCTTCATGCTCAGTGATGGCCCTTCTAGAACTGTTTTCCCCCAGGGACCACAAGCCCAGCAGGCATTTTACTGGTCCACAGAAGTTCATCCTTCTCTGCAAAATCCTCATTAAAATTAGTCCTGGACGAGGCTGGGATCCACACCCAGTCAAAATTGTTCAGTCCTTCTGTCCCCCACCCAACTGCAGTGGTTTTTGTTCTGTCCCAAATAAAAATTTAATTAGACTTCAATGAAACCTTTGCTAGTAAAATAGGCTCCCGGCAGAGAGGCCTTTTGTTTTCAGTATTTGGTGGCTTTAAAAAGGGCACATTTTGCACCAAGATGACAGAGGCTCTTGGTGTTGAACTTTTGACACATGGAGAATAAATCCTTTGAGAGAAGAATCTACAGCCACCTGAAGTTTGGCTTGGCTATATTTATGCAAATATACCCTGGCCCCAGCAGGATATTAGAAACTATTATAATTAGGCCTCTCTTTACCACCTGCCCAAAGGGCCCTGATCCTTGGCTTAAGTCTAACATTTCCATAATAATGGCCACCATCTCCCATTTCATCATTTATTCCCCAAGAACCATTTCAGACCTGGGCAGCCCCATTGTGGGAGGATTTCTGTGGATCCCCCTCTCTAGCCCTCTTTCTCTTTTCTGAACCTGTAGGATTTTCCAAGAGAGAGATTAAATCAGTTCCAAGGAGCTGTTTAATTAAACTCTCCCCTCCCACCTCAGAAGTTGCTGGAGACTTCTTTTGACTTCTCCTTGGTGATGCCTAATCACTGTAATTTAGCAGATTCTGTAATTACCCACTGCACACGGAAGCAGTTTGATTGCTATTTCTTTGTCCTGTGTATTTTAACCCCAACTGACAGCTGAGTTCACCCTCTACAATGTGTCTAGAACATCCCAGCAGAAAGAAAGATGATGTGAATTTATAGGTGACCTTTGAGGGAGTTCAGACTTAAGGCAAATAGAGCCAAAGGTAATGAATGTTCTCAGGATTAAGTGACCTTCCTTTCTCTGCATGGTGCACCTTCATGCTACAGATGCAGACAGGTACTTGCAAAAGCAAAAGTGAGGTGGGTTTAGGTAGTCCAGGCCCTGACATCGGGGCCACAATTCTCCCTGCTCTCAATCATCCTGCCAGTGTACTTCTCATTCTACAAGTCACACACAGAAAATATGCCTACTACCACCACCCGGATGAAATCTTCACATCTGTAGAAGTGCTGTCATCTCCATCGTGAAGATGAGGAGTATAATGTCTGATATCCAAACTGCTGAGTGATTGGATTGGATTCTAGATCTGTCTTGAAGTCCACTCTACTCAACCAGTGCTCACTCAGTGAGGGCCCATCCTTGTGGTATATGTCTCTCATGTCTGATTACTTAATTCTTCCAATGATAGTCTATCACATAATTATAGAGTGGGTTTAATTATTTCCACTAATTACAAGGAAAATGGAATTCAAAAAGTTATGCAATGTGTACAAATTCAAACAGATCAGAAAATGGGAGAGTTGGAATTAGAAACTTTGTGGATGTAATTCCAAAGCCCATGTTTGTAATCCCCACGTTTTCTCCCCTTCTTTATTACATAGTGAATTCTAGAGTATTTCAAGGCATAATGCTAGGAAATCTACTATGACAACTCCTTGCAGCTTTTTAAAACTATTTCTACATGATTTTAATTGTTTGAGCTCAATCATAGCTTTAAATATTGAGATTTGTTACTTTAGGAATGATGTTTTTCCTTTGTAGTTTTTATTCACACCTTTCATGTTATGACTATGGAGAAAATCTTTTTGCTCCTTAAAATATAATATTACCTCCTTTAAATGTTCTCTAGGTGGATAGGGCAGCTTAATGGGGCAATTGGGGGCTAGGTGATGGGGATGATGATAGTGTCAGAGAAGGCACTAACACACGCACACGCACACGCACACACACACACACACACAATGTGTCTCTGGATGGCAGAACCAGTAAATGGGCACAGCAAGAGGTAAGTTTGTTGTCTCTGGCAGAAGCTGGAGACTGAGAGGGACACACATCCTCTAAGGGAGTTTAGAATGGAGGCTCTGGCTGTCACTGAGGCTGGCTTTGCATTAAGTGTGATTGAGGAACACAGGGAAAAGACTTTTTTCTGTCTACTGGGGTGGGTTGTTGGCAGAGCCCTGAGCCTAGCTGAATGCCAACTCTCTGATGGAATCTGTGCTTTCTCATGATCCCAATTTGAAGATTAAAGATATCATTAGCAAAATTGACAGAAACCTTTCTACATGTCTCGTTAAGTTTTCAGAGTGAAGAACCTTGCAGCAGTGTGTCAATCACGTGTGCCAGTCTAGTGGGCACTTTGGGATAGAGCCAGCCTGATTCTGCACAGAAGGGAGGCCCTGCTTCCTTCCTCCTGTATTTCAAGTAAAATCTCCTATAAGAAACATCCTTCTGAGCCCTAATAGCCACTATTTAAATCTCATTCTTTCCTCAAGAGAGCTTTGATTTTTTTCTGATTCGTGTAAACTTTTCTCCATTTACATGTCTTGTTAGACCACATTCTAATGTTTTTTGATACCTGCTTAATCATCTTTAGTAGAACTATGAGACAGGTGGTATAGAACCAGTTACTTTCCTTACAAATATTTTTTTTAATATAAAAATCATACATCATTGCTTCTTTTCTTTGAAAATAAACTGAATAAGTTGCTGTGCAATCCATGAGGACAAAGCAAATATATTGGTAAGAAAATGGTATGCAACAGTGAGCAATCTGTGTCAACCTGATTAAATCAGTCCCTATGCTATTAGCCACAATGCCCATAAGCAAATAAGCCATCAGAAACAAGCTCTAAGGCATGCAGCACAATGGTCCATGTGCAGGTTTCCTAGCATTGTACTCACACCTGAACTCGAGACAAATAGTTCACTGAATATTAGTGCACAGCAAGCATAGAAAAAGTTATAATGACTTAAATAGGAAAAACATTTTGGTGAATAGCAATGCTTTATAACAAGCAACAAAAATGCACAATATTACAAAGATTTTAATCTTTATCCCTCAAACCTAGAAAATTATCACCTGCAAAGCCAGGTAAATAAGCATTTCCAAAGCCTTCAAAAGCCTATTTCACTGATGGATTCCAGATGAGTCTTCTAATCATTGGTGTTTACTACATTTGAAAGCAAGTTATCTTGATCTGTAAAATACCACCCTGCAGCTCTGTTTACCATATCCTTTCTCAAAGTGTCTGTAACATTAACATCAAACCCGATGTTAAAGTTCTACTTCTATGGCTTTTTAAAACAACTTTACACTTATAATTATATTTAAAGGAAAGTGATATGTGCACAAATTTTAGAAGTTAAGCTTTAGTAAAAGACCTAAAATGCAAAGTAATATTTTTTTTCTCCTGGTCCTCCTCACTTACAGGAGTCAACTCGGATGTCTTTAGTCGTTTGTCCTATTTACCTCCCTGTTTCCAAATAATGTGTATTGCTACTTCCTCAGGTATCAATTTTAGACATTATGTGTAGATTCTCTACAAGACAGGACTCCCAAATCACCCTCTCTCTTGCTTTGCCTTTCCTCACAACTCTACTTATTGTAATCACTTTTTGTTAAAAGTAGCAGTCATTGCTTATATAATAATGATTACATAACAGATGGGGATTTAGGTTCCAGTTTTAGGGGTTTTTTTTCTTCTAAGCCAACTAGTACACTGTAACTATTTATCCTTTCTTGTGCATGCCTTCATTTTCCTTGGAGTTGTTAATTGCCTCTTTTACTTTTTCTTTTGACCTTGTTTGAAAAATGGCAAATGGTTTGGTATAACTAGGACAGAATGCTTGATATGAGGGATATGGGACAGACAAGCCTGTAAAAGGATCTGCTTTTAACAAAGCTTGAATGTCAGGCTAAGTAATTTGCACTTGACAGTGACAAGGCATCATGGAAGGGCATTAGGCAGGGAAGTGACCTTCTAGAACATTCATCAGATGGCTTTATGAGAGGACTGTGTGAGGGCTCTTCTTGAACTCACATGGAAGGGTACATAAAAGCATCTGCATTTTCACTGTCTTTGCAACACAGCTGTGCCATCTTTAGAAAGTGCTCACATTTAGGTAGGTGTTTGTCAAGTTGCTAACAGGCTCTGACTCGTCTGCTTTTTTTCTTCCATACATTGTAAGGAAGGGTAAAAACCATCGCTCTGAGGTCCCCCAGTGGAATTTCCCAAGATTCGTTTGGAATTATCCAGCATAAGGTAGGCGAGGTAGTAAGCAACAGGAATACTAATTTTTCCCACTTCCAATCCTTTCTCTACACTGTTTTGAAAAAGAAAAGTGTCTAAAATGCTAGTGGATAAAGTTTCAGGCATTGCCTATCACCAACAAAATAGAATTTATTCTACACTCAAAATACAGTTAAGGTGAAGTCACACACACACACACACACACACACACCTCAGTTTTGTGTTTTATTTTGTTTTGTTGAAGGAGAAAGACTGGAAATTCCAAGAGACCAGATTTAGAATATAGAATAAGAATTAAGAGTTAGAAATTTACTCAAATAAGAATAGAAACTAGGGTTTGTATCAGTGCCAGTGAGGCTGAAATTATTTCCAATTTTTCAAAGTCACAACCTTGCCATCTTAGCCTATCTATGTGAACTTCCCAATTACCATTCATAAAGAAAAAACTCCCATTGTAATGGGTGGTCAAAAAATTTCCAGATTTCTGTGAGGACAGTTCAGCCACCAACTGCTCTGTAATGTGCAAAGTGACTGAATTTGCTTGTCAAGCCATTTAAATTCTATTAACAAAAGTGACAGTGTTTTTAAAAAATTATTTCTGCTACTTTTTCTTAAAGTGGGGAAATGCATCTCATAACTAACTCACCACCAAAAAATGCAGTAGCAGCAGCAGCAGCAGCTCTGATTAGGTCCAGACATTATCATCATCATCATATCTATCATCAGTTGAACCTCTGCTATATGCCATGCACTGTCCCAGCATCTTCACTGGCATTGCCCCGCATTTTCCAATGAAAGAAAGAAAAGGGGGCCTGTACTACTAGTAAGAGACAAAAAAAAAAAAAAAGATTTAAATTGAAGTTAGTCTAACTTTATATCAGTAGAGATAATTTTGGTTGTAGTTTACAGAAGTAACAAATATTGGTGTCTATATTCTATCACAGAAAAGGAAGTCAGGAGGTAGGATGGGACTCAAGGTTGGCTGCTGCAGAGACCAGGAAATTAGCAAGGACCTAGGTTCTCTCCATGGTTTCCTTACCATGGCAAGGCTGGTTTTCCCCTAGCGCTGTAGGATAGGATAGTTACCGATAGCAATGTGGACCACATGCTTGCTTGTTGAGTGGTCAAGAGAGACTATTTTCTCATTACTTACTATTAAAGACAAAGAAGATTTTTCCCAGTAAATCACTCTTGGAGTTTCATCTTCATTTCATACTCACACTCCTTTCAAACTGGACCATTTACTCATTCTTGGGTGTGGGACCACCTGAGATTGCTCAAGCACCTTTAGTGGAAGTCACTTCCTCTGCTACACATTGGTGTTACTCAGAGGAACAAGCAAAATGGAACCTGGATGGCAAACTTCTTTGATTATGTGTAGGACAGGCTTCATCATATACGTGACTTGGTGTAGAATGAAAATGGAGGGCTCCTGTTCAACATTTTGTTTTGTTTTGTTTTTTGGTATTGGTACTGGGGATTGAACTCACGACCACTTGCTTGCAAGGCAGGCGCTTATGCCACTGAGCTAAACCCCAGCCCTAACATTTTTTCTTTTAAGAATTTCAAGATGGATCACATTGAGGCTTTTATAGGTAAGTGGATGCAACTTGAGACCATACTCATAAGTAAAATAAATCAAACTCACACGTGTAGATACCGTATTGTCTTCCTTATCGTAAGAGTAAGAGTAAATAAGATACAAAATCTTCAGTAAATATTGTGAAAGGGTAAGAATCTACTCAAAGGGGAAAAAATAACTCAGGGAAAAGGAGAAAGCAAAGCAAAGCAAAGCAAAGCAAAGAAAAGAAAAAAGATATGAATTTGTATATACACACAAAATAGCTAAGATGATTGTGCTACTAATTCTATTAATTCTTGGAGCAAAACAGTTAACATTCATAGGATTGAATCAATTTTGCATGTTTATATCTGGTAATCTGAAGAACTCTTTTGAAGATTGCTATGCAAAATAACAACCTTAATTATGTTCCTACCACCTTGTTTTGAAAGCCTATATTGTCATTGTTTGGGGCTGTTTGTTACTGTTATTTATTTGTCTTTTTTGTTTCTTGTTTTCCTAGTAATTTGTTTTGTTTTGCTTTGTTTTTCCCTCTAATACAAAAAGGATAGATGTACATGTAGAGGCTTATACATGCCTAAAAAGTCTCCTAAAGAGTTTACAAGAATTGATTATATTATGCATGATGATATGAATAGTTACCTTGAAAAAAAAGAGACATTATGGTATCCATTGCTGATTTCCTTTCATCATGTTGTGAAGTCCAATAATGATTTTATTCTTTGTTTAGATTGGTTTTAGTCTGTTTTGTAATATTTACTTTCAATATATATGAAGGTATGGGCAGCTATTTTGAAGAGAATAAGAGACATTATGGTAGCTATTGTCGATTTTCCTATTGTTTGGCTTTGAAGGCCTGTAATGATTTCTTTCTTCTGTTTTGATCAGTTTTATATTATTTTATTTTGTTTGCATTCATTGTGCATGAAGATATGAACAACTATTTCTTTTTTTTTTCTTTTTTTGGGGGGGTGGACTGGGGATCGAACTCACAACCTCACACTTGTCAGGCAGGCGCTTAAGCCACTGAGCTAAATCCCCGGCCCTATGGACAACTATTTCTAAGAAAACAAGAGACATTATGGTAGCCACTGTTGATCTCCTGTTGTCTTGCTTTGAAATCCTGTGTCACTTGCATTATTTTGTTCTGATCTGCTTTTTTCTGTTTTGTTCTGTTTTGTTTTACTCTCTTTAAAATTAAAAAAAAATTAAAAACTAAAAAAAAAAAAAGAATTTCAAGATGGTAACAGTATATCAAATCAAGAGGAAGCCCTCTGATCATAGAGCCCTGGGTGACTGAAGATGTCACATACCTGACCAGGTGCTGCCTGCTGCATGCAACTTTTAACTCTTCATTCCTCTCCCTTCTATTTAAGCATAGAGACCTACTGCTCTTGTGTCCTTTGTGTTCCATTGAATCCCTAGAACATAGGAGGTGCTCCAAGGAAAGAAGTGTTTGCTGAGCTGATCCCTCTGGTCTCAGGAAAGAGTGACAAAGATCATGGTGATATGAGAAGGTCTTGGCTAGACGTTAGGCATTATACTGTGCCCTCTCCATCCCTCCTCTTCCCTTCGCCGATTCTGATGTCAACCCTGAGACCCTCCTACCACTCTGTTAAAACTCCCTCATATACTAATTGTATTTTGAACTTAAAGAACAATTTGCTTGACTTGCTTTCCTATCTCCTAAGTATTAGGACTTGTAAACTGCAATCACACATGTGACCAGGACTTCACACTTGCTTGCAATTATTCCTTGTCTATGTATGACCATGCAGACGGGTCTCTTTTGAATGCTGAAACCTGCCTTTAGAATAACATATCAAGAAGTGGTATTTGCTCTTGTATCAGTCCAATCAGTATTCTTTTCTAACACAGAAACATAGTCCTCTCTTTGTTAGTAACAGTGCAGGCAACTTTTGTTGTGAACAGACATGGCATGGACTCTTGGGAGAAACAGAGATTTAAAGAAGTGTTTAGATAGTTTGGCCTAATTAGAGTCACTGGGAAAGAATACAGGAAGAATTAAGTAATGAGAACTGTTATCATGAAGACATCATGAGGGCAAAGCTTAATTAAATTAATTGTGTTTTGAGTGGTGCAGACCACACTCTGTATTTTCCATCTGCCTGCCTTCTCTCATACTATCTTTGCATATTTTAAATACTGCCTGCCACTTAATTCTGTCCATCCTTCAAGGCCTCCAGAGAGCACCTCTAAGACCCTAAATAGAAATGTTCTATAGAATTCCTGCTGCATGTTTCCACCTGGTAAGCATTTGCTACCTTTTCCTAGGTGCTGTCTCCCAGTCTTGCAAGAGAACATCAGTCCCTTCCAGACCCATTGCACTCAGTATGTACCCTGTATACCAGAGATTCTAATGTTGCATCCAGTTAGGGCTTATTGTCCCTGGACTCATCTCCTTCAGGAGTTTCAGTGCCCTGATGGCAAGGGTCACAGTCATGCTATGCCCACCTTCATTCCATGCCTATTGCCTGGCTTTGTACATAGGAGGTACCAGTAAAAATTGGTTTGCTTAACTATACTCTCAGCCCAGAGAAGGGAGAGATTCTGCAGGTTTGAGGGACCCGAGGGAGTTCTCATAATCCTCATAATCTTCAGGAAAAGTCTAAAATCACAAGTGAAATAGGCCTTAGGATGAGAATTGCTTTGAGCTGTCAGCCAGACACTAGGATCTCCAGGACTGATGCCTCCCTCCTTCCCTTGGTCCTATGCTTTCCATTTCTAGGTATTTCCCATCAGCCCCTCAGGAGAGCAGGATTCCTCTGGGAGCTTGTTTGCAATGCCTGACCATTCTGGTTCCAGTCCTGCACAGATGGGCTCAGATAAGGCCAATATGGAGGGCCAGGGAGGAAGTGTTGGTAATTACAGAGCAGACGTCAAGTGTTTGTGAAGGAAGCAGTCAGATGGTCTTCATGCAGGCTTTTGACATTTACAAATATTCCTAAATGCCACATTTGAGTGTTAAAGGTAAAGAAACAGGGGTGTGCTTCTGACGTTCCTTGGGGCACAGTCCGCTAGTGTTTGGACCTGCTTTCTGGGCCACAACCAGCAGACTTCAGATTCCCAGAGGCTTCGCAGACCATGGCATCTTTCCCATCCCTCTCTAGGATGAGGGAACGGCAGGCTGTAGGTAGACCCAACACATTCTCTCAGTGCCGGTCTTCACACAACTGGCTGTTCCCAGCTCCAATGACTTTGTTTAATGTAGGGTATCAAAGGAATCCATGAGAAGAGGCAGAAAGAGCCTACTCTCCAGGGGTTTATTCTGAGTTTGAATCCACCCCTTACTGGACAACCTTGCTCATGTGTAAAATGAGGATGATGTGAAGACTTCACAGCATTGTACATGTTAGAAACGTGAATGTAATATCCCAAACATAGTGCCTGGCACTCGGGGGACTCAGCATGTGCTCATGAAGAAAGACTAGCTGGCAACAAGACGCTTCCCCCAGGTGACCCGACACAAGGAAGGGTCAGGAGGACAGCCAGAGCCTTGGACATCTTTTCCCCATTTGAATGAGTCTGTCTGATTTGCATGGCTAGTTAAGACAAGGGAGATGTGAGAATCTTGTTTGATGTCTTCCTCTCTGAGGCAGTGCCTAACATATATCAGATGGCTGCTTCCGCCTAATTTCAGTCATTAGATTAAGGAGGGATGAGGTATTTTGTCCTCAGGGAGCAAAAACAATCGATGTCAGTAAGTGTGATTAGTAACAGTGTCCATGAGTAATGTGGCGGCAGGACGGGGATGTGAACAAAGGCATCGGCTGTGTCACTGAGCCCCACAGACCTGCTGCCTACCTCCAGGCCCCACAGTGCAGCTGCGCCCCTTCTCGTGGAGGTCACTTTCTGGCCACCTGGAAGTAGACATTCCCTCATTATTTAATGCCCGCAGATGGTTACAGGGCATTTTTCTTATGAGATGGAAATGACCATCCTTTAAAGTAGTGAGCAAGATGTCTGTGACATTTGCTTACCTGTTTTGAGAAAGTAATTTCAATTCATTTATTCACCCAAGATTTGCACCTACTATGTGGTACATGTTGTACTGAGTGCAAGTGGTGTGACAGTGAACACCTCAGGGACCTGTATCAGTGGACACTGTGCACGCATAGGAGCTGGTATATTCCCTGTGCAGGTCCTTGTGGCTTGGGGTTCATGGGCCATAAAGGAGGCTGTGCCCAGGTCTCTTTGAAAAATGAGGGAGGGTGTGGAGGTACTGTTTCCATCTATGAGCTGACTTTTCACCTAAAGGATGGAGAAGGGTCTAGAAAGGACATCAGGGTCACATACCTCTGCCTGAATCTAACATCCTGGCAGGAGAAATGGGGGTGCTCTCCTTGTGTGCCCAGCTTCATCCAAATTTATTAGCTGAAGCCAGCACCCCACCCCAAACAGAAAGAGAACTATTATTAGAAGAAATAACAAGCAGATTAAAGCTACATACTAGGCACTCAAGTAACAAAAGCATGGTGGAAGGAAATGGCCTTAGGCAAGAGGACTTCCCCAAGACTGCCTGAGATTGGCAGTGCTACAGGTTCATTCTCAGAGTCCTATGTGAAGTTCTGACCAAAGTGTTACATATTTGATTTTTAAAAATGAGAAAATGATTAATGGTTATGAATATAGCTTACATGGGAAACAGTATTTTAAGACATAGGGTAGTGGAGCTGAGGGGATGTTGGTAAGACTAGGAGAGATGAGTTTGGAAACAACTGTCAGGAATATTTGCCAAGCAAGTAAATTAGGCCTCACGTCCTCCATCTGCACAGGGAGAAAGTGAGGTCCCATGAAGTGCGGGACTGGGGCAGGGCAAGAGCCATGCCAGGACAATGGGCAGCGCACAAACGTGTGCCTAACTGGGCTCCTGCCCTCCTCAACTCATTCAGGAAAGCTAGATTTCTGACTTTCACTTCATCCTGGTCGTCTAAGCACCTCAGACACCAGGGAAGGATGGAAATGCCACTGCTCTGTGACCAGCAGAGAGCAGGCCCCTGGCACATGTTCAGCTGATACTGGTTGGAAATGAAGATTAAACTACTTTGATGTTTTCTCCTGACTTTCGAGCTGCCCCCACAGAATCCCAGAATATGCCATTAAAAGGAGAAAGAAAGAGAAAGTTACACTCTTTGAGAATTTTCCTGCTACAGGGAGTTTGGTGGGTGCTGTAGAAGGAGGGGGCAGAACCAAAGGAAAGTTGAAGGGGTCTGGGTTTGAATCCTGGCTCTGCCCTGTGATCCCAGGCCCCTTTCTTACTGGCAGAGTGTTTTGGAGAAGTCTCCTAACATCTCAGAGCCTTCATTCTCTCAGAGCTTGAAAGGGTAACAGAGGCTTTTCAGGGTTGACTTTAGGGCAAAATGAGTTCGTATACACAGACAGGTTAGTATGATCTCTAGCACATAGTAAACTCCCACTAAACAATAGACATATGAATTGTAGTCTGGTCAAAAAACCATTTCTTTTAGATTTACAAGAAAGTGGGCCTTGTGCTAGGTCCTGAGGATACAAAGCTTCCCATGCAATCTTCAGTCTCACTTAATCTTCAATCTCTGAGTATGTATGATTGTCTCTGCTTTATAGGTGATGTTCAAATTAAGTCGATTGTCTAAGTCACACAGCTAGTGAGTAGCAGAGCCAAGACTCGCAGTCCTGCTAACTGGATTCTGAAGTCCTTGTCCTTCCCAGGACACTGAGGCAGCTTGGCCTTTCTACTTTACTTCAGAAAACAGAGGAGACAGGCAGGTAAAAGTTTACTTGTCCAGTTTCATTACTTTGAAGGAAGAAGGTGGATCCTGACGCCCAGAGGCGGGTGGCATTCCCGGGGGACCTGCCTCTAAATTCAGATTTGATTCATCAGGACATGGGGCTCGGAGGTGGACACCTCTTCTGCAGCGTCGGCACACCGCTGCATGGAGATGTTTTCCTCAGGACGCTGGGGCTGTATAAATCAGGCAGAGCCGTGATCACTGTGGTGATGAATATAACTGTTTGATTAAGGTTCTGTGCTGGCTGCATTGTTTGTTCCACAAACCTGAGCTGGGCTGATTGGATTCCGTTCTCTTCCTTTTTTAACATAAGTAGATTCTGAAATTGGAAAAATAAAATGTTCCACAGCTGAGAGAAAAGAATTTACTTGGGGAAAGAGCCCAGGTGGTGCCCACAGAATGTATACTTCTTGCACTGAAATTCAGGCAGCACCAATAGTGCCCTCGCCATGGAGGCCTGCTCTGTAAGCAGCTCCTTGCACTACAGTAAGAGGAAGGCAGGAGCGGGCAGTCAGCAGTCTTTTGTCAGATTCACTGAACTTTAGGAGACTGTCCTCAAATATGATTCATACAATAATAAAAATAATAATATGCCAGATGAACAGTAGGGTGAAATGTGGAAAGTGTGCCATAGCAATCAAGAGCAGAAAGCAAAGCTAAACAGACTTGAATTCCAATCATGGTACTTGGTAGTAATGGAGCATAAGCAAATTCTGCCTCTGAGCCTCAGTTTCCTCCTCTGAAAAATAAATATAGCCATGACATGTAGTAGGTATTTGTGTATGTTTTTAATACTATGCAACTCCTTCTACACACCCGTTTTAGCTAATATCTCTATGTTTCACATCGGGAAAATGGAACCCAAGAAGAGCTAAGTAACTGTGCTCATATGCACACCCAGGCCACCCTGCTACCAGAAGACTCTCCCATCTGCCTCAGAGCACTCTTGGGAAGATGAAATGGAACAAAGGGTGTTGAAGATCCCCAGCAGAGTAGCATGTAGCCCAGCCTTAAATACTATGGAGCTATTATTAGTATTATTACATCTCTGGAGCCAGAGAACATAGCCAACCACTTAGCAGAGGACAAAAGTCCTCTTATCTGTTTCCATTGTGACTGGATTTATGGACATTGATGGATGAAATACCTGCCCAAGATCTCCTGAGCTTGTATCAGAGAGAAAGCCCACATGTGGTCACATCATACGTGATGAAAAGCAGCTCTCTGGTCTGGGTGATTAGTTAAATGCACTCCGCCTTTTTTCCCAAGTGAGGCCTTCTGAGAGCTGAGCAAGAAAGTGAAGCTCATTTGAACAGGGGGCTACATGCTGCCTTCTGCTTGCTACGGTTGGATGGAGTTCTCAGTTGAAGTAGACAGGCTTTGTATACAGCTATTGTGAAAGATGCAGTCTGACCTGCCTTTGGAGTTTCTGTTGATGGGTGTTACTACCTAGGCAAGCCATTTAACTATCAGAGCCTCAGTTTCCTCATTTGTAAATGGAGAATAATAGTGTTGGCTCTGAGGGTGTTGTTATATTATCTATCAGACATTAGACTTGTGATCTCAAAAACATCTCATCCATAAAACTATTGATGTGATTATTGTTCAGTCATAACAAAAATATATGACAGGTTTTGCATTTAATAAGTTGCTCAACTCATATAGCTTAAGATTCTGCAGGATTTTTTTCTTTCCTTTTGCCTCCAGGAAGCATCAGGAGTAGAAAGAGTAATCAGAGAGGTCTTTGTTGGCATCTTGGCTTTTGTCATTTCCTAGCAGCGTGATGGTGGATAGGTTTCTTGTTTTGCTTGTTTAGTTTTTGAAACAAGATGTCACTTTTACAATGAAGTCTCAAATTCTAGAGCCTAAGTTTTCCCATAGCTTAAAAAAATTTGAAAAATTTCATAAAAGATATGAACTCAGTTTGTTCATCTGCAAAATAAACAATACAGTGTTCACCTACAATACAATGTTGCCCTAAAGATAGAAGAAAACCTTTATCAGAAGCCTGCTCATAGTCATGTATCAATAAATACTTGTTCTGTTCCTCCCAGACCTTTCAGTGCCCAGACCCAAGGGTTTGATTTAGTTTCATTCAACAGACATTTATAGATAGCTTAATAACCTTTACCAGAAAGGCAGCCAAAGGTACAGATAAGACCAGACAACTAAATGAACAGGCAGATAAGTTCTCTACCCTTGGAGACTCAATAGCCTATGTTAGTGGTAGTGAATCTATGGTGCACATGTTGTTTCTCTTTTAAGGTAAATGATATTAATGTATGAGTTGGTTCTTCTAAACTAAAACCTCATTATTCAGGTTTAATTGCAGTGTTGGCACTTGGCAATGAATAAGTGGGTTTGGGGGTGCAGTCTGAGCACCTGTCTCTAAAAGGTTCGACATCACTGGCTTAAGGGAAATGTAATTAGATATAATGCCAAAGGGCTGAGAGTAAATTCACTGTTAACC